>CAUYON010147441.1:0-16185 GCA_963573935.1 Arctocebus calabarensis | reverse complement strand
GGGAGGGGAGGGAAGGGAGGAGGATCGAAGGGGGGAGGGTAATTGGTGGGACGACACCTATGCTGCATCTTACAAGGGTACATGTGAAATTTAGTAAGTGTAGAATATAAATGTTTTAACATAATAACTAAGAAAATGCCGTGAAGGCTATGTTAACCAGTTTGATGAAAATATTTCAAATTGCATATAAAACCAGCACATTGTACCACATGATTGCGTTAATGTACACAGCAATGGTTAAATTAAAAAGAAAAAAAAAAAGAACAAGACCATGCAAGGCAAGGGCTAAGTCATACACATTACACTTAAAGAATAAGTGTATATATATTCTAACACCCTCCCCACCAAAAAAAAGAAAGAAAGTGGCTACATTAAACAAATGACTTTTTATGTGAAGAAAAAATGCAAAGATACCATGTTTTATATTTAAAGAAGATGTCATCTAGGGCTTTTCAGCTAGAGGAGAGACATCAATGCCTTGTTGTCAAAGATCAAAGGACAGGCTGACTCTCTAATGTAGCTGTTGACTTTAAATTAAAGCCAATGCCTGTTGAAGCCCTTCCTCAAATCCTGAGGTCCTTAAGAATTATGCTAAATCTACTCTGGCTGGGCTCTGTAAATGGAACAACAAGCATGGATGGCAGCACATCTGCATATGTTTATAGCATAGTTTACAAATATTTTAGGGCAACTGTTGAAAAATATGACTCAGAAAAAGGATATCTTTCAAAATATTACTGTTCATTGACAATTCACCTGGTCACCCAAGAGCTCTGATGGAACTGTCGAAGAATAATGATGTTTTTATACCTACTAACACAACATCCTGTCTGTAGCCTATGGGTAAAGAGGTAGTTTTAACTTTCAAGACTTGTTATTTAAGGAAAACAGTTTGTAAGTTACAGCATTCACAGATATTGGATTCCTGTGATGGATCTGTACAGAGTAAACTGAAAACCTTTTGAAAATGATTCACCATTCTAGATATCATCAAGGATATTCATGATTCATGAAAAAGGGTCAAAGTATTAACATTAATAGGAGTTTGAAAGACGTTGATGTGAACTCTCATGGATGACTTGGGGTGGTTAAAACTTCATTGGAGGAAGTAACTGCAGCTATAGTGGAAATAACAACCAAACTAGAATTAGAAGTGGAGTACAAAGATGTGACTGAATTGCTACAATATTATAAAACTTGAATGGACAAGGAGTCGCTTTTCATGAAGGCAACTCCATCATTCTTATAGATGAGCAAAAACAGTGGTGTCCTGAGATAGAATCTGCTTCTGGTGAATGTACTTTGGAATATTGTTAAAATGATGACAAAGGGTTTAGAATATCATATAAATTTAGTTGATAAAGCAGTGGCAGAATTTGAGAGGTTTGACTTCAAATTTGAAAGAAGTTCTACTGAAGTAAAATGCTGTTAGAGACCATTGCCTATTACAAAGAAATCTTTTGTGAAAGGAAGAGTCAATTAATGTGGGAAACTTCACTATTGTCTTATTTTAAGACATTGCTACAGCAATCCCAGACTTCAGCAACCACGCCTTAGATTAGTCAGTGGCCATCAATATTGAGGAAAGAGTCTCCGTCACCAAAAAGGTGGTGTCTTACAGAAGGCACAGATTATCATTAATATTTCAATGTTTTGGCAATAACCTAATTTTACATTAAGATGTACTTTTTTAGTTATAATGCTATTGCATACTTAACAAACTATGGGTAACATTGGGTAACTATGGGTATAAACGTTATTTTTAAACCCACATTGAAACTTAGTATGCATCTACCTCACTTTATTACAATATCGAGGTGGTCTTGAACTTAACCTGCTGTATCACTGAGGTACGCTTTTATTCAGAGGATTAATTAATTTAAATAATACAGTGCCATTTTATTTAAAAGAAATCATTCCTTTTTTTACATTTAGATGTGATAACAACATTGATTGTCAAAACTATATAATTCAAAAATGTCATGTCTAGAAATATAAATTGAGAATATTTTTATAATTAAATCAAAATAGTGTACAGCAAAGTCCCTATTAATTAGTGTTTTTCCTTATATTTCTAGAAATTAACTTTTGCGCTGTATCCAATATCTGTCTTTGTAAAATGGATTACATATTTAGAAATATTTTGGAAATCACTGTGCCCGGTCTCTAATACAATGCGGGAGTGACTTCTACAATGTCTGAGAAATGTGTCTGTGTGATTGTGTGCATGGAGGCATGAGGTGGAGGGAGAGAAGGAGCTGTCATTCCATCTCTTTCTTAATAACAGAAACTTCAGTGTTTCAAATGAAAACCAGTTGCAATCTTCAGTCATATAATTACAAAATGTTCTTTCTCATAATGTACCAAAAAATGTTTTGCTGGAAGTTATATCCATTGGCCCTAATTCTGCCCTTTAGAGTTAAGAAAACAATCTAGTCCCTCTTCCACATGGTTATAATAAAAGTATGTATTAAAAAGTGGGAAATTTTTATTTTCTTGTCCTGTAAGGGAATAGAGAGAAGAGCCCATGGGAATTGTTTTCTATTGTTTGCCTGCATGCCAACACAAACTGCTTTAAAAAACTGTGCTGCAACATGGTCAGGGATCAACGTGATGAATACTGGTGCTATAAAAATGGCTAGTACACACAGGAAATGCAAAATCAAATGCAAGGGAAATCGTCTGGGGAATTCAAGCTGAAAGAAAGTCTGGCTACTGAAGAAAATACATTTCTTCAGAGGATGAATACAAAATTCCTTCTACCTTTTTCAGAGATGGAAAATCAGAAAAAGTTTATGAGGAAAGCTTATCAGGGTAGGTTTTAAAAAATCACTAAAAGAAAATAACATCTAACATATTTATTGAAGTACTTGAATAAAGATATGTATTACCTAGGTCATAAGTAATGTTTTAAATATGTTATGTGTAGTGTCACAAGCCTGTAGAATACATACAGAAATGAGACAATACACATTCGTGAAATATTTAGATACAATTAATATTAACATTTTGCCATAGTCGTTTCATATTAGTTTACATTAAAGAGTACAATATCACAAATACACTTTACATTCCAATGTTTTCTACTCCTATCCTATTTCACTTCTTTCCCCAAAAGGTAATCTATTTTGTAGTTCTTATATATTATTCCCAAGCATATCCTTACATTTGCTATTTGTTTATGCATGCATACAAATATGCACTATTTCAGTATTTTAAGTTTTAATTGAGTGGTATCAAATTACTACTTTTTAAATTTAATGTTATGGTATTATGGCATGCATATTGATACATTTTTCTATAATTCCTTTATTTCCACTATTACAAACTATTATAAAGAATTGCTTACTCCATTGATTCCTGATAGGTAAGTAGGTACAAATTATGGCCACTACCAGTAACGTTTCAATGAAAGTATTCTAGACTATACAGTTACTTCAGCCAATAAATTTACCTCTATAGAAATATCTTTGTTACACATTCTTATAGTTTTTAAAAAATAAATCAGGTAATATTCATTGTGTAAGATGTTTATATTTATTTATAGTTTATTTATTTGGCTATAATTATTATAGTTAATACTTTTCTCTCATATTATGTATCAATGTGAACGTTTTTATTTCAGAAAACTGGATCTTTGGGGTGGGCCTGTGGCTCAATGGGTAGGGTGCCGGCCCCAAGTACCAGGGGTGAAGGTTTTGAACCCAGCCCCGGCCAGCTAAAACAGCAGTGGCAACTGCAACAAAAATAGCCAGTCATTGTGATAGGCTCCTGTAGTCCCAGGTACTCGGGAGGTTGAGGCAAGAGAATTGCCCTAACCCAAGAGTTGGTGGTTGCTGTGAGCTGTGACACCCCAGCACTCTATGGAAGGTGACAAAGTGAGACTCCATCCTGAAAAAAAAACCAAAACTGGATCTTTGAACCAGTTATCCTGGATTTGTGGTTATGAAACTGTAATGGGTTATTAATTCTCACATGATTTTACATAATCTTCTATATGTTTATCTAGGCCTTGGAAATATAACTAAATGGATTTAAATAATAGGAAACAAACACAGTACAATTTGGGAAATGTACATCCACATTTTTGCATGGCTTCTGACCTTGAACCTCCACATCTACACTCAGTCTAGAAATATGAGTCGGGCAAATTTACTTTGAATAACTTGTGAGCTAGAACTAAGGATACCTGGTTGTATCCAAAGAGGGGCCTGAGGTGGATTGGAGGGAAATCCAATCTTGTATGTGATGGGTCAGATAGTATAGATTTATCTTTGCCCTCCGATATTTTACGGTTCAAATTACCACTTTAGAAATTATTAGTTGTGTGACCTTTGGTAAATCATTTAACCTTAAACCTTCATCTCTCTTATTTACAAAATGAGAATAATGATTTCAGGTTTAGCCCATTGTTAAATAATAATAAAGAGTAGTACATATTGAATATTCATTTTTTCCATGCACTGCTGGATATGCTTTTAACGGTTATAGTCATTTAATGCTTCCATAACTTTATGAAGCAATTGCTTCTAGAATCTCCACTGAACAGATAAGGAAAGGCAAGCACATAGAAACAAACTGCAGAAATTTACAAAGCTGCGGTATGGCAGACGTGGGATATGACTCAAGGCACTCCAGATCCGTGGCCATCACTCCTAGTCCACTGAGAAATGATGTCTCTTAACTTTTACCTCGTATTTAATTCTCTATATCAAAATATATAACTTACAGCCTTCCTGTCAGCAGAAACTCCAAAAGAAGAGGTCCACAAAATACTTTTTAGTCATTTAAATGACAGGGGAAAAAATATTACTGTGGGAGTCCTAAGCCAGTTATTAGTATCAGGATTTCCCTATACTTTCTTAAAGCCTTTCCCTTCATGAAAGGTTTTAAGAAATTTTCTTATCATTTGCAAGTCTCAGATTTTCTCGTTTATAAAAAGAGGAAAAGTGGGAAAATTTCATTTTTAGCTAGCTTGAAAATGTTTAATAAAGTCATATCTGCCTTTTCAAAAATACACACTTAATGTAGGGTATTCATGCATTGGTTTTTATAAACAGATCTCTTAACTTACAAATTTTGAAGTAAGAAAGAAGTCTTATTGCCCAAGGAGAAAGGAAAGAAGGTTACCAAAGATATGCAGCAGAATGCTGATAATCTGCATTTTTGGCCATATGTGCCAACTAGTTGAAAGTTGCATTCAATCAACATTATAATATATTTTTAATTGTCTTGCAATTCCTATGACACTCCTGAGATGTTATTCAGTTTTCTTCTCCATGCAATCATTTGTCTTTTGCAAACAAATTCCATTTATAAAGAGTTCTTCATACCATGATGTTTTTAAAAAGAGCCTTTTTTAAAAAAAGTAGTATGTTAATGATAAAAGTGAGATCAGTTTTTCTGCCTCTGAACAACTTTGTTTTTTTTTATTGCTTCTTATTTGACAATTTCATTGATAGTGAAGTTCAGATAGTGGAGAAAGATAACAACCTTAGTACTCTCGGGCTGGAGTTCTACTTGGAGACATACACCCTTGATGCTCATATATGTTTCCCATGCCCATACATGAATGCCATCTCAGGTTTAGCCCACTGTTAAATAATAATAAAGAATAATATTTATTGAGTAATCATTCATAAAGGTGGTAACATATTAAACAAAATGGATTTACATTTTTGCAGCTCACATAGCACCACGAGTAACATTTTGAAACAAGTTTTAAGCCTATTTCAATGGTTGACGTTACCTTTTAAACTTAATCATATCTTAAAGATTCTGAAGGAAATGATGCCTCACTATTGGAGAAAAATAAAAGATTCAATCTGAGGCGTCATATGGTTGCCAAAACAAGTTATACATATGCAGAAAAGTATTTAAAAAAATTTAAATTTATAAAAGGTATGATAATCAAAAGTGTGGGAAATATGTGGTTTTCTAAAAATAGGGCAGTTACTTAAATAACAAAAACAAAATAAATCTAAATGCAAAATAGAATGAAGTCTAAATAATAAATATTTTAACAAGAACTACATATTCTGGAGGAAAGATGTTTTTAATTTATAAAAACACTATCACTTTGATGTGTTTAAATTAATTTGTTTTGAGACCACCTTATTTTTTTTTGTTTACTCTAAGAACCCAAAGGTAAATTAACATTACAAGAGGCTCTGAACTGTTAACTTTTGACGTAAGAAAGAAGTTCTATTACCTTATGGGAAAAGAAATAATGTTGTCTAATATTCCCATTAAATGTTGATAAAATATTTGATAGTCATATTTTATGATTAGTCAAAAGTCACACTTAATGATTCTAGAATTATAATAAAAAAACATATTTCCATATTATATCAGAACTTTTTTTTTTTTTCAGTTTTGGCCGGGGTTGGGATTGACCCCACCACCCCTGGTATATGGGGTTGGCACCCTACTCCTTGAGCAACAGGCATTCTACTCCTTGATTTGATTATCATACCTTTCATAAGTTTAAAATTTTTTTAAATTTTCTATCCCCTGGTAGATAAGAACTTTTGTTGATTGGTTTTTAGTTTTATTTACAAATATTCACCTAAACAAAGGCACAGTAAATGTGGTTAACTAATTTACTAATAGGTTATAGAAATTCATCAATGTTTCCTGTGACTCAAATATCTGGAAAACTTAAACAGTTATAAACTGATTTTCTTTTAGTTTCATATAGTCAAAATCAATTGGACATGTTTTGTATTTTGCTATATAATCATATTGCTAATTATCTTTATTCAAGAGATATAAGTATGAATACTATTATTATTTTTATTTTTTTTTTTTTGTAGGACAGAGTCTCACTTTATCACCCTCAGTAGAGTGCCGTGGTGTCACACAGCTCACAGCAACCTCCAACTCTTGGGCTTAAGAAATTCTCTTGCCTCAGTCTCCTGAATAGCTGAGACTACAGGCACCTGCCAAAATGCCCAGTTATTTTTGTGTTTTGCAGTTCGGCCATGGGGCCGGCACCCTACTCGCTGAGCCACAGGCACCGCCCTAAGTATGAATATTTCTTTTCTGGATAACCTTATTTTTACACTCTTCTCAGACATATCACTTCATAAATTTAATTTCACTGTCAACCTGATTATTATGAAGCCATTCCATAATATTTCTTTACCCACTGTGAAGTCCTAAATATGTATATGTGTGTAAGAGAAATTATATCAAAAACCTAACTATACTCAGATGTCTCCAAATGATTTATGACACATTAAGAATTGTCAAGGCTTCTGAGTAATATTATTCAAAAATGAATATAGAAAAATTATATATATGTGTGTGTATATGTGTATAAATGCACATATGCATATAATTTTGGAACTCTTTTTTTGGAATGGCCATCAGAGCTGTTGTTGTATGAAGTCTGACAATTAAGTTCATGAAATCATCTTAGAAAAATTGCTTCGACTGGTGGACGAGGTGCTGGCATCAGTGCACAACTTCCCAGGAGTGTTTCAAAGGTGACCATAGTGATATTAAACATAGATGTATGTAACACTTTTTCTAGGAAGATTTCACAAACTTAATCGTCCATCTTCATATATACAAATAGACACACACACATACCTATACATAGAGGTATGTAGGTAGGTAGATAAATACATATAGATTTAACTTCATTTCATTCCTCATTTCTTTTCATACATTTGTTAACTTCAACTGTGGGACTGATGATAGAAGCAGAAACAGGAGTCAAACTTATTTTACCTGACATGAGAAGTTCTATAATTACTGTCTCCAGACCAGTATCTTCAACATCTCTTGGAAAATGGTTAGAAATGCAAATTCATGGGTCCCAATACAGATCACCTGAATCAAAATGTTTGGTAAAGGATACAGCAATCCCTATTTTAACATGCCATATATATTTTTTTTTCTTTTCTTTTTTTTTTTTTGAGACAGAACCTCAAGCTGTTGCCCTGGGGAGAGTGCTGTGGCATCCAGGTCCCAGCAACTTCCAATTCCTGGGCTCAAGCCAGTCTCCTGCCTCCGCCTCCCAAGTAGCTGGAACTACAGGCATCCACCACAACGCCCGGCCATTTTTTGGTTGCAGCCGTCATTGTTGTTTGGCGGGCCCAGGCTGGATTCAAACCCGCCAGCTCAGGTGTAGTGGCTGGCGCTTTAGCCCGTTGAACCACAGGCATTGAGCCATAGGCACCGAGTCCCTATGTATGTTTCTTGTGCCCATTAAAGCTTTAGAATTCTTACTCTATGCCATTTCCCAACTGCAGATTAAATATTGTCTACAGGAACTTCCCAGGTGATTTTGATACACTAACCTAGATAGAAAAGTACTTCAAAAAGAAAGAGAAGAATTTTTCCTTCATTTGTTATTTATTAGCACTTTTAAGGATATGTGCATAAAATTTGAACTCTATGTCTGTTTCACTGTTTACTTTCAGCTCACCATTCTCTGAATACAGATCGTCTTAGTAACATAACCATGGATGCTAGCACCAATTCACGGAAAGTGGAAAAAATGGCAATTTATCATCATTCCGGTAATTTTGCAAACTCAGTATAAGACGATTTTAATTAGGAGCTTGAACGTATTTGTTGGAGAAAACTTGTTTTGGATACATACTGCAAATGGAACACTATATATTGTTATGCTGTGCTTTGTACACATTTTGTCAATTACAACAATAACAAAAACTTTTACCCTAATGATGAGTGATGTTGAGGAGTTTCTATATTCCTGTTGGCTGAAAATGTTTATTCCTTCATTAGGAAAGTGTCTTTTGCTCGTTTTTTAACAGGATTCATTGGATAATTTTATTTTATTGTTATTTTTATTTATTATTATTATTTTGCTGTTGAAGTGCTTTGAGTTCCTTACACATTCTAGATACTAACCTGCCATCAGATGCAGAGTTTTCAAATATTTGCTCCCATTTTGTGGGTTGTCTCTTCACTCTT
Organism: Arctocebus calabarensis; assembly: GCA_963573935.1. Classification (NCBI taxonomy): domain Eukaryota; kingdom Metazoa; phylum Chordata; class Mammalia; order Primates; family Lorisidae; genus Arctocebus; species Arctocebus calabarensis. The sequence goes on along the minus strand of CAUYON010147441.1, from coordinate 7,236 downwards.
TTGATCATTTCCTGTGCTGTGAAGACACATTAGTTTGTAGGTATCTATTTGTTTACTTGTTTTTTAATTGTTATTTGTGCTTTTGAAGCCTTATTCCAAAAAACCTTGCCCAGATCAACATCATGAAACATTTTTCTTTGCTTTATTCTAGTGGTTTCATAGTTTCGGTCTTACATTTAAACTTTTAATCCATTTTTAGTTGATTTTCATAAGTGGTGAGAGATAGAGATCCAACTTCATTCTTCTGTAAATGGATATCTGGTTTTCTAGCACAATTTATTGAAGAGACTTGTCCTGTTTCTAATATGGATTGTTAAAGGCTTTGTCAAAAATCAGTTAGCGGACATTGTGGCAGGGGCATTCTCTGAGGCAGGAGAATTGCCTAAGCCCAAGAGAGGAGGTTGTTGTGAGCAGTGAGGCCAAGGCACTCTACTGAAGGCAATAAAGTGAGACTGTCTCTACAAAAAAAAAAAAAATCAGTTAGCTGTAAATATGTGAATTTATATCTGGTTTTTCTATTAGGTTCTACTGACTTATTGCTATGCTAGAACCTTTATGCTTTAATTACTATTGCTTTATATGATATTTTGAAGTCAGATAGTGTAATGCCTTCAGTTTTGTTCTTCTTGCTCAAATTTGCTTTGTTTATTTAGGATCTTTTGACCTCCTACAAATTTTAGGATTATTTTTCTATATTTATGAAAAAAAAGTTTGTATTTTGATAGGCATTGTGTTGAATCTATTGATTGTCTTGGGTGGTATGAATATTTTACTGCCACCCAACCAAGTTCATTTCCTACTGCATGAGAGAAAGGCAGTACTCAGATACAGCAGGATCTACAACAGAGAAAGAGTTTATTCTGCATAGTACTAAGTAGGGAGATGGTAGGAATTTCTCAAATCTGCCTACCCAAGAATTTGGGAGACAGGGTTTTTAAGGACAGTTTGACTGCCAGAGGATTAGGCAATCAAGGTCCACTGATGTGCAGGTTGAACTATCTATCCCTTATTGGGGGTTACTGCCTGGGGTGGGTCTGTCAGTCCATTGGAACATAGCACCAGGTTCTTAAATGAGGCTCTCAAGACAGTAGATTCAGTCTGATCTGGGTGGGTCAAACAATCCACTGAAATGCAGGACCTGGAAGTCATTTCAAAAACTAGGGTTAGGTTGACAAGTGTGATGCTGTCTATGGAGGAATCTTTATGGCCAACAAGTATATGACTTCAGAGTAGCAGACAGGGATAGTGGTAAAATCATTATTTTTACCTAGGTTTGTGCCTTCTTTTTAGCAAGGCCCTTACCACAGATCTAGCCCCAGCATTAGTATGTAAGGGCAACTTTAATTTTAATATTAATTCTTCCAATCTATGGACACATGGTAACTTTACATTTATTAGTACCCTTTTTAATTTCTTTCATCAATTCTTATATATTTGTTCATAGATATCTTTCATTTCTTTTGTTATATTTATTCTTAGTTTTTTTTTAACCTATTATAAATGATTCTGTTACTGGAATTTCTCTGCCAGGTCCTTGGTCTCTGCCTCAGGAAACTGAAGAATAAATTCATGAACCACAAGTAAAGGAAATGACAGGTTTTATTACAGATAAGCAAAAGAGAAAAGCAAAGCCTCCAGCACAGCAGAGGGTATCCCAAGCAGGTCAACAATTTTGGCTTTCTTGCTAGAGATGTGTGTACAGTTTCTGCTTCCTTCTGGGCAGGGGTATTTGAGGAAATAGAATATGTGTCTAAAAGACATGTCAAAGATGTTGGCACAAAAGGCCTGTGGGAAGAAGTTAATTTTAAAACTGCCATTGTGCAGGAGTACAGTCATGTTTTAGGCATTCCACTCTTCCCAGAAAGTGGTGCCTTAGATGACACATTGACCAGTTGGTTTATGAGTCTGCTTGGGGTCAGAACATGGAGTCTGTGTCCAGCCCGACCTGGAGGGGTCCTACATCAAGATCACTTTCTTGATTTGTTTATCAAATATTTCGCTGGTAATATACTGAAACACTCCTGATTTTTATATATTGATTTTGTATCCTGCAACTTTTTTTTTAATTACAGTAGAACCTCAGTAACTTTACCACCCTAGGGATTGTCACCAACTTGTCAACATATGGATATGGTCAACATAAGGCACTAGGCCTACCGTACTGATATGTAATGTAGTGCATGTCCTGTTTATAAAAATTATGTCAATTAAAGGAGGTGGTCAATGTAGGGAGGTGTTCAACTATGGAGGTTTTATTGTACTTTGAAACAGTTCTACAAAGGGAAATGAAAATCTTAGGACCAACCTCCAACTCTTCATGCAAGAAGAAAGGAAAAGGCCTCCGTCACCTATGAAGACTAGCCCCACAGATCTCATTCTGCAGGCTAAATCTAGGTCCTATAACTAAAGTCTGTTCAATTCCACACTAATAATCAATTACAAGTTTATCTTCACAGGTGTAAAACAGACACAAGACAAGGACAAATATTCTTCTGCCCACCCAGAGATATCTACACAATCGATGCTTCCTTCACACTCTTTTTCCTTCTACCATTCTCCTTAGCTTATATAAAATATTTTTTTTCCTGGGCCTCACAAAAATGTAACCATTTTGCCTCATTGCCCAAACAATGCTCTTCTTTTTTTTTTCTTTCTGTATGCCCTATTCTCCTTAAATATTAAAGTTTAAACTTCACCTTCAGAAAAACAGCCATGAATTTGTCTGTGGTTTGTGTTTTTGTTGCTGTGTTAACTTAGACTTAATATACTTCTATAGATTGTGACCTTTGCCTCCATCACTTATTTTGGGTTGTTAGTTCAACAGATTTTTGGCAGAGTCTATAGATATTTCTGTATACAAGATCATGTCATCTGCAAACAGGTACAATTCAACTTTCTCCTATCCAATTTATGTGTCTTTTCTTTCTCTTACCTAATTGCTCTGGCTAGAATGTTCAGTACTATGCATATGCAGAATAGAAATTGTCAAAGTGCTATCTCAGTTTGTTTTCTATTGTTTGTAACAAAATTCCTGCAAGTGGGTAATTTATTTGAAAAGCAAGTTTTTTTCATATACTTCTTGGAGGCTTATTGCTGCAAAGTAGAGAGTTAAAACATATTGTGAGAGTGTTCTTGCTGGTGGAGATTTTTCTAGAGTTTTTTTTTTTTTCCTAGAGTTTTAAGATAGTATAGGGTATCACATGGAGAGGGAGCTCTGTGTACTAACATGCTATCAAAAGTCTCTCTTCTTCTTATAAAATCAATAGTCCCACTCCCCTGATAATCCACTAATCCATTAATCAGTCTACTAATTCACAAATGCATCTATTCAACAAGGCAGATCCCTCATGAAACAAACACCTCTTAAGGCCCCACTTACTAGCATTGCAATACCGGGAGGTTAAATTTTAACATGAGTTTTTAAGCAGACAAATATTCAAACCATAGCAGTGACAAATATTCAAACCAAGCATCCTTGTCTTATTTCATATTTTACTGGAAAACTTTCAATGTTCCCTGTTCAGTATCATGTTAGCTATGTGCTTGTTATATACAGTCTTTATTGTGTCAAATTATGTTATTTCTCTACCTAATTTGTTTAGGGTTTTTATCATGAAGGGATGTTGAGTTTTATCAAATGATTTTCCTGCTTCTGCTGACATGATCATATGGGGTTTTTTGTCCTTCATTCTATTACGTGATCTTTATTGATTGATGTGTGTCAAATACTCCTTGCATCCAGTTAATGAATCCCACTTGAATACAGTGAATGATCATTTTGCTGTGATGTTTGGTTTGGCTTACTAGCATTTTGTTGAGGAATTTTGCATCTACATTCATCAAGGATATTGGTCTGTATTTCCTTTTTGGGTTGTGTCCTTTTCTGATTTTAGTATTAGGGTAATACTGATCTCATACAATGAATTTGGAAGAATTCTCTTCCCTTTAAATTTTGATATAGTTTGAGAAGAATTACTATTAGTTATTTAACTGTTTGGTATTATTCACCACTGAAATCATCAGGTCTTGTGATTTTTTTTGGATGGGAGACCTCTTTTATTATTGTTACTTTTTATTATTATTGTTGTTATTTTATTATTATTGTTATTTTATTATTATTACCTTTGTTACACATACAGTCTGTTTTGGTTTTGTATTTCTACATGATTCAATCTTTTTAGGTTTATATGTCCAGGAATTTATATCTTCTAAGTTTTCCAATTTATTGGAGTATAGTTGTTAATAACAGACTTTAACAATCTTTTCTATTTCTATGTTATTGGTTGCCATGTCTCCTTTTTGAGCCCTGATTTTATTTATTGGAGTCATCTTTCTTTTTTTTCTTTCATTTAATTTAATATAATTTTTTTCTTTTTTTTATTAAATTGTAGCTGCGTGCGTTAGTGCTGGTTTCATATACAATCTGAAATGTTTTCATCAAACTGTTTAACATAGCCTTCATGGCATTTTCTTAGTTATTCTACGAAGACATTGGTATTCTGCATTTAGTAAGTTTTGCCTGTACCCTTCTAAGATGAACCGGTGGCCCCACCAATTACCCTCATTCCACTCTAACCTCCCCCTCCCCTCCCTTACCTTTTCCCCATATTCTTGTGCTATAGTTGGGTTATAGCCTTCATATGAAACCTTGAAATTAGCTTCATAGTAGGGCTGAGTCCATTGAATACTTTTTCTTCCATTCTTGAGATACTTTGCTAAGAAGAATATGTTTCAGCTCCATCCATGTAAACATGAAAGAGGTAAAGTCTCCATCTTTCTTTAAGGCTGCATAGTATTTCATGGTATACATATACCACAATTTATTAATCCATTCATGGGTCAATGGGCACTTGGGCTTCTTCCATGACTTAGCAATTATGAATTAGGCTGCAATAAACATTCTGGTACAAATGTCTTTGTTAAAATGTGATTTTTGGTCTTCTGGGTATATACCTCGTAAGGGAATTATAGGATCGAATGGCAGGTCTATTTTTAGATCGCTAAGTACTCTCCAAACATCCTTCCAAAAGGAACATATTAGTGTGCATTCCCACCAGCACTATAGAAGTGTTCCCTTTTCTCCACATCCATGCCAACATCTCTGGTTTGGGGATTTGTCATGTGGGCTCATCTTACTGGAGTTATGTGATATCTCAAAGTAGTTTTGATTTGCATTTCTCTGATGATTAAGGATGATGAGCATTTTTTCATGTGTCTGTAGGCCATATGCCTATCTTCTTTAGAGAAGTTTCTCTTCAAGTCCTTTGCCCACCCCGAGATGGGATCACTTATTCTTTTCTTGCTAATACATTTGAGTTCTCTGTGGATTCTGGTTATTAAACCTTTGTTGAACGAATAACCTGCAAATATTTTATTTCGTTCTGAGGGTTCTCTGCTTGCTATACTTACTATGTTCTTAGCTATACAGAAGCTTTTTAGTTTGATCAAGTCCCAGTAGTGTATTTTTGATACTGCTTCAATTGCCTGGGGAGTCCTCCTCATAAAATATTCACCCAAGCCAATTCCTTCAAGAATTTATCCTGCACTTTCTTCTAATATTTTGATAGTTTCACGTCTTAAGTTTAAATCTTTAATCCAGTGAGATTCTACCTTATTTAATGGTGAGAAGTGTGGGTCCAGTTTTAGTCTTCTACAGGTCACCAGTCAGTTCACCCAGCACCATTTGTTAAATAGGGAATCTTTTCCCCACTGAATGCTTTTAATTGGCTTGTCAAAGATCAAGTAATGTAAGTAGTTGGATTCATCTCTTGGTTCTCTATTCTGTTCCAAACATCTACCTCTCTGTTTTTGTGCCAGTACCATGCTGTTTTGATCACTGTCAATTTATAGTAGAGTCTCAGGTGTGGTAGCGTGATTCTTCCTGCTTTGTTTTTATTTCTGAGTAATGTCTTGGCTATTTGAGTTTTTTTCTGATTCCATATAAAACAAAGTATTACTGACAATGGAGCTTTGATAGGAATTGCATTAAAATTATATATTGCTTTGGGTAATATAGACATTTTAACAATGTTAATTCTTCCCAGCTATGAGCATGGTATGTTTTTCCATTTGTTAACATTTTCAGCTATTTCTTTTCTTAAAGTTTGATAGTTCTCTTTATAGAGATCTTTCACATCCTTTGTTAGGTAAACTCCCAAATATTTTATCTTCTTTGTCACTACTGTGAAAGGAATAGAGTCCTTGACTGTTTTTTCGGCTTGGCTATTGTTGGTATAGATAAAGGCTACAGGTTTATGGGTGTTGATTTTGTAGCCTGAGACATTGCTATATTCCTTAATCACTTCTAAAAGTTTTGTATAGGATCCCTGGTGTTTTCCAGATATGCAACCATATCATCTACGAAAAGTGAAAGTTTAATCTCTTCTGACCCTATGTGGATACCCTTGATTGCCTTTTCTTACCTGATTGCAATAGCTAAAACTTTCATTAAGATATTAAAGAGCAGAGGAGACAAAGGGCAATCTTGTCTGGTTCCTTACCTAAGTGGAATGGTTTCAATTTAACTCCATTCAATTTAACTCCATTTAGCTGTGGGTTTGCTGTAGATGGTCTCTAATAATTAGTTTAAGAAATGTCCCTTCTATACCAATTTTTTAAGTGTTCTGATCATGAAGCAATGTTGGATATTGTCCTCAGCTTTTTTTGCATCAATTGAGAGAATCATATGGTCTTTATTTTTTAATTTGTTTATGTGCTGAATTACTTTTATAGATTCACATATATTGAACCAGCCTTGAGACCCTGGGATAAAGCCCACTTGGTCATGGTGTATAATTTGTTTGATGTATTGCTGGATTCTGTTTGCTAGGACCTCGTTGAATATTTTTGCATCAATATTCATTAGTGATATTGTTCTATAGTTTTCTTTTTTGTTGGGTCTCTCCCTGGTTTAGGGATCAAGGTGATGTTTGCTTCGTAGAATGTGCTTGGTAGTATTCCTTCTTTTTCTATATTTTGGAAGAGGTTTAGTAATATAGGTACTAGTTCTTCTTTAAAGGTTTGGTAGAATTATGATGTGAAGCCTTCTGGTCCCGGGCTTTTCTTTTGAGGGAGATTTTTTATAGTTGATGCTATTTCAGAACTTGATATAGGCCTGTTCAACGTTTCCACTAGATTCTGGCTAAATCTTGATAGGTGGTGTGCTTCCAAGTATTGGTCAATTTCCTTCATATTTTCATATTTCTGAGAGTGAAGTTTCTTGTAATATTTATTAAG
>CAUYON010147432.1:0-21354 GCA_963573935.1 Arctocebus calabarensis | reverse complement strand
GGGTTGGCTCTGTAACCCACTGTTCAGTGATGCCACCCATCACTGATAGTTTTTAACTCCTTCATTTTCAGTTTTCTTAAACAAAGGTAGCTAGATGTAATGAACATCTCTGCTCATCATTGTTCCTCTCTATACTGTAAGAACTTTAACATAATATCTTGTAAAAGGACTTATATCTTTTGTTCTTATTCATTACATCACATATAGAAATTTGTACCTACCATGTGGTAACTCAGACAATGTAATTTTTTATTAAGTCAGTGCTTCCTGGGCCACACCGACAGATGGAACATCTTGTAAAGCTATTCAATCGGTTCCCTCATGTTGTCATAACAAAGAACAGTTTCTCAGCTGCCCCTTCCCTTACAAAGATCTCAGGAAAGCTCTTGCCCCCCCTTGAAAATGATGTAATAGTTAAGTTCTCTAGAAGACAATAGTGCAATTTGGGGGCCTCATTGCCCTGTTGTTTCCATTATTATCCATGGAAGCTGGCTGTCTAATAACTGAGAAAATTCCCTTGTTCTTGTCGATCACTCTTACCTCAATTAGTTTCAGTGATGTCATTGGCATCTTTCCGAATAAATTTCAGTCTTATTTTATTTTAGGTCCAAAACAAAGAAGAGAGACCTTCCTCTCAGTGTTTTTCAAAAGTTCTGGTTTGACAATTATTTTACAATACTCACTCCTTTAGATTTTAAGGAACTCTTCTTGGAAAGTTGGTCAAAGTGTCTGCAGAGACTGAATGACACAGCACAGTGCTAAATTAAAATCATTGTCCTCAGACACATTCAGGGCTGACACTTAGGTTATGCCCTGTAAATATGCTCGCCATAGACAGATAACATCTCAGTCCCTGTAACAGTCCATGAGACTGACCATAGCTCCCTGTCTTTTCTATTTCTGTCATCTCCAAATCTGGAATTATAAACCTGAAAGATATGAGCTGATTGTGGTTGTGTCACGACCCCTAAGGCCCTGGTTTCGGTCGTTGCAGGAAGGAACTAGGCGTGACATGGATTAGAGGTAGATGCTTGCAGGCTAGCCTTAAGTGCAGGGTAGCCCCGAGCCCCCTCCGCAACGGCTATTTATTAAGGTTATACTCCAACAAGTATGGAGAGTTAAGGTAATGACATACACAACAGGTGTGGAGAGTTACGGTAATTACAGATGTGGGCTGCGTGTGTAAGGATTTCCTCACCTGTTCTTTCCCCACAACCCTCATGAAGCAGTACTAAGTATCAATGTTTAATACACGCTTACTAACGAGTGACCTATCTTATCTCATTCCGCAACACTGAGTTACTTGGGAGATTGCCCTAAGTCACAAAACATCTCTAGGCTTGCCAGGAGCCTGTCCTGTTCTCAGCATTTCCTTTTACTAAGAATCAGTAACTGTCCTTTGAAAGCATGGTGTCCATAACACTACATGGTCGGTTATTTTTCTAAGCAGGTTAAACCAGTTTCTTGACATTTCAAAATTCCAAAAGCCAACACATGGAGTGATTGAATTAATACTCATGCTCAAAATCTTCGTGTGGATCCTCATAATACAGCGTCTCTTTGGACTCCCACTCCACATGAAGAGCTAAGACACCAGGAGATACGCAGTCAGGAAACCTCTCTCATGTTTCCTTTCAGTTCATCTACTTACTAGGCAGTACAATTGGTAACATTTGATTGTAGATCGTGTCCTATGAAATCGACACAAATCTGCTCTCTCGTCCCCCACTATTCAGTCTTCATTGTGACTTTCTCATAGTTTCTACTGTCATATAAAGAAACTAGACCTACTGTAGCCTGAAAAATTGAGGAATTTCTTCTCATTTTAGTACAGCAGCATCATAGTTTACATGGCATAAATGTTTCCTAACACTAAAGGTAGGAAATGTGGACAATGTCGCTTTCAAGAGATGCGACGTTTATAAATTACCTCCCGCACTATGGATCCAGCTCAGTGTGCATATTATCTCACAATATTGTAATAGTACAATATTACTTCCACTTAGAGATGAGAAAACTAAGTTTAGAGAAATACTGTGACGTGGGCAGAGTCCGTAAATGGCAGAACTCATAGGTGAGTAAGTCTGTGCCTCATCAGACACTCTACAGTCTCCTCTCCGTACAGCACCGCTTTCTATCTGCCAACCAGCGTGGGAATGTGGGCTGCATGAGCTCCACCACGTGCTTCTATTCACTCGTGAAGTCGGCCGCCTATTGCAGCTATGACTGACAGGCACTTGTACTTGGAAAACTACAACAAAATGAGCTCATACAGTTCTTATATAATGGCTGAAAGCAGAAAACAGTTGGTAAACATGAATAAGAAAATCTTTTTCTTTTTTGCTACCTTTAAGTCTATCGTGTAACAATATATAGTTTAAATTAAAAAAGAATGTTTGAATAAAAAGAAATAGATGAATAATCTTTAAGCATCTCTGTTAACGCACTCTGATTTTTATACAGACGTTGCTTTCTCGAAGACTTTGGTTTGATTTATTGTGACTGATAAGTAAAGTGAAATTTATATTGCTTTATAATTTTTGTATAAAAAATATGTGTCTAGCATTTAATTATGCTTGAGAGTAATAAAAACAGTAGGCCCTTTGGCTATTCCTAAACCTGTGTAGGACTAGTAGTAAACTCATACAAACTCATTTGAACATCTGATATTTCAGGTAACAAAAGAGAAACACTTCATCCTTGTCTCTAACGCAGGGGTCAAAAACAGCATGTATAACCTTTTCATGATCACTACCTTTGCAAAATACTAATTTTCCTTCCAATGCTGTAAATCATGTAAACAGAATGTATCATGCTGTTGTTCAGACCATCCATCTATTTAATTTTATAGCCCTTTTGTCATGTATGAATTATTTTAGTTTAGCCATGATTTATTTACCACATATATTCAGTAGGATACAAATTTTTCTATCACCTACAACATTTTAGTTACTTCAATTTTGCAGCAAATTTGGAGCATACTGGAAGACAAAGCAAAAATAGGAAAGTATTTAGTTACATGGTACTAGCAGCACTCAAAACTATAGTTATCCAGAGAGACATCACTTCATTCTACCTTTAAATCTTAACACAACATAATGCAAAAATTTTAGATAAAATCTATATAATTTGAACTGGAGTTTTTTTTATTGTTTTCATTATTAAATCATAGCTGCATGCATTAGTGTAATCAAGGGGTACAATGTGCTGGTTTCATATACAATTGGAACTATTTTCATCAAACTAACATAGCCTTCATGACATTTTCTTAGTTATTGTATGAGTAACAATATATGAATACAATATTGTATTGTATTTGGTAAGTTTCTCCTGTACCCTTCTAAGATGCACCGTAGGTGTGGTCCTACGAATTACCCTCCCTCCCCTCCCTTGCCCCTTACCCCATATTCTTGTGTTATAGTTGGCTTATGTACTTAGCCCTACTGTGAAGCTAATTGATAGCTTTCATATGAAGGCTGAAGTTTTTTTAAATAAAAAATATTTCTCAAGGAACTATGTCATATGGAATATTAAGATCACATATTAAAAGTTTTAAGAAGGAAATTTAAACAGAAGTCTATCCATGACATCATAAGCCACGATTTAAGGCATATAGGATAAGCAGGTAATTGTTGTGATAATTTCCTAACACTGTAACTTGTCTTTTTTTTTATGTATAAGTTTATTTTATATGAGAGAAAAGGGAAGAGAGTGGGAGGAAGAAATGAGAAAGAGATAGAAAGGAGAGAGAGAGGAGAACAGTAGTGGGCAGGAAGAAAGGCGCAGAGAATAGGACAGCATCCCAAGAAGAGAAGAATGGTAGCTCTCGTGGTCTGTCTGAATTCACCTGCTCTGACCCTGAGTACCTGGCAAGAGTCGACACTGCAAGTCTCTCTCCAATTTCTGCTTACACTGAGAACATATGCTTTGGAGACTTCTAGAAGGATGTATGAAGTGTATGCCCAACTATCCTACATAGCCAGAGAGTAACTAGCCCCAAACATTTGAAGAACTGAGTTGCAGACAGAAAAAAGTCAAGATTCTGTTTCAGGAAAAAACTTGATGTCGATCATAATGCAGCAAAGAGTACAGAGCAGCCTGCAGATTTGCTTTGAGAGACTTTTTTTTTTTTTTTCCTTTCGAGACAGAGCCTCAAGCTGTCACCCTGGATAGAGCACCGTGACATTGCAGCTCACAGCAACCTCCAATTCCTGGGCTCAAGCGAGTCTCTTGCCTCCGCCTCCCAAGTACCTGGGACTACAGGCGCTCGCCACAACGCCCGGCCATTTTTTGGTTGCAGCCGTCATTGTTGTTTGGCGGGCCTGGGCTGGATTCAAACCCGCCAGCTCAGGTGTACGTGGCTGGCGCCTTAGCCTGTTGAGCCACAGGCGCAGAGCCAATATATCACATTTATTTTAATATGTGTTTTACTCTCCTATAAGACTCTGCATTTTTGGAGGACCGAATTGTGGCCATATAATTTTATATCTTCCACTGTGCTTACACACAATAAAATAAACAAATTGAAATAATATTTTTGACTTTTAACATTTATGATTTATCAAGATTTTATAAATTATAAGGTTTAAATAATAGTGGGATTATCATGACTGTTAAATGGTAGTTTGTACATAGTAAACAGCAAATGTACATTTGCTTCATAGATGCACAAGAGAGGACGGTCTGAAACCAGATTTAATGGTTGAATCTTGAACCATTCAAGGTCTATAACATAAGTAATGTTAGCAAACACTCCCACTGTTCTCACTGTGTGCCAAGGACACTTCTCAGTCCATGCCAGGAATTAACTCACTTAATCCTCTTAACAGGACTCTGAACATGTTTCCCTGTTTCACAGATGAGGAAACTAAGACACAGAAGGAATTTAACTGGGGCTGGACATAGGCAGCCTCAACCCAGAGGTGCATCTCTTATGCTAGGAAGCAGGTACTTTTCCAATAAGCATTGTGAAGTATTTTATAGTGCATAAATGAAAACAAGCCCACACTTTAAGAAGGCACATCTAAGGTGGTGGTGTAGCCTCAGAGAATTATCTGACGTGGCAAACAGAACTGAGGGTTCTAAATCTCAGCTCTCAGTCATCGGGACCACCCTCCCACATTTGCAGGTGACCATCTGCAGTCCAAGAAACAGAAAGGAAATACAGTGACTATTTGTCATATCATGGTTAGTGATGGAATATTCAGGAGAAAGGATGACAGAGAGCGTGGCTGGGGAGTGGGACAATTGCACAAACGCCTGTGTCTGTGATCTTTGACTCACGCGAGCTGAATTTAGCCTTTCCTAAGCTGTGGTTTTTACTAAAACTTGCCTATGCCCAGCATGTGATAGACATCCCAAAGCTGCTATAAAACAGTGAAAGTAAAACCTACAGTCAGCAGAGAGGGGAGAGAAGGCAAGATGAGAAATAGGCACCTAAACTCCATGAACAATTCAAGTGACATGATGACAAGAACAGGAGCCCCTGAGTCATCTAAAGAAATATCTTTTTTCTTGTGTGGGCTTGCAGTTGTTCATCTACCAACACAATTAAATTCAAGTGGGAGGAGGGAGAAGAGAGAAGGGAAGGGGGAGGGGGAAATGGTAAGCTCTCACCTGGCAGGTGCAACGTTATGGGCACCCGGCACACCTCCTGGGTGAAGGGCTCAACTACCTCTTGGCCTATTACCTAACAAACACATACAATGTTTGTGCCCATTTATTAATCTGAAATTAAAGAAAAAGAAATATGACTAGTGCAGTGGCTTCTAATCCTAGCACTCTAGGAGGCCGAAGCCAGAGGATTGCTTGAGCTCAGAAGTTCAAGACCAGCCTGAGTAAGAGTGAGCCCCCATTTTTACTAAAAATAGAAAATTAGCTAGGCATTGTGGCAGGCCCCCGTAGTCTAAACTACTGGAGAGGCTGAGGAAGAGGATTGCTTGAGCCCAAGAGTTTGAGATTGCTATGAGCTATAACACTTTGGCACTCTACCCAGGGTGACAGAATGAGGCTTTGTCTCAAAAAAATTATATTTCAGGCAGCACCTGTGGCTCAGTGGATAGGGTGCCGGCCCCATATATCCTGGCAGGTTCAAACCTGGCCCCGGCAGAACTGCAACAAAAAAATAGCCAGGCGTTGTGGCAGGCGCCTGTAGTCCCAACTACTCGAGAGGCTAAAGCAAGAGAATCACCTAAGCCAGGAGTTGGAGGTTGCTGTGAGCTGTGTGATGCTACAGCACTCTACCGAAGGTGACAAAGTAAGACTCTGTCTCTACAAAAAAAAAAAAAAAAAATTATATGTGTATCTTATAGAGATGTGCCCTAATGGAATTATCATTATGTTCTCAACGTGCTCCTGGGACTGGCATCGTTGGCATCCCTTTGGAGCTAGGTAGAAATGCAGACTCAGGCCCCACCCAAGAGACCTCCTGAATTCAAACCCTCATTTCAGCAAGCTCCCCACATGGTTCCAATGTATACAAGTTTGAGAAACGCTGACCTACTTTAATCTTCTTTCTTTACAGATGAAAGAATTGAGAGTTGCAGAAGAAACCAAATTCACATGGCTAAATCTTGATATAGACAAGATTAAAATCCAAAGGAGAAACCATGAAGAAATAAATACAAAACAGTTGGACACATTCTCTTTAGTTACTTTTGTGGCTATGTGGGGGATTACAGGTAATGCTGCAAAGGAGAGTAACTTTAGTTTCTATGTAACCAGTTGAACTCCATAATTAACATACATCTGGCCTCCCTTATCCCTACAGATTCATACTATTTCTTAGGAAAAGTGCATTCTTTTAGTGCGGGTAATGTTCCTAACATCAACATTTTTCCTCCAGTCCTCAAGTACAACTGCAGGAAAAAACAATTTTTTTTTTTTTAGGCTGCCTTCTTCATGATATGATAATTACTGCTATATTTGAAATGTAAACTTCTTCTAAAAATATAAATGTTAAATTCAACAGCTTAGTGGTACACTGTGATTACCCATCATTTCAATTTCTCAATTGGTTTTCCAAACAGTTTCACATCAGCTAGGTATTTATTAGGAGAAATGCTTTTTCTTTTTTTCCTTTTGGAAGACAGAAGCATTATATTTCCATCCATGGGAAAGATAAAGCAATTATAGATTACTTAAACAAGCATGGTTGGTCCCAATTCTAACATCTGAGGAGGGGTTAATGATTAATTAGTATTTAGAAGCAGAAAGAAAATGTTCATAGCTCTCTGAATGTTCAGGGAAAGTAACAACGTACAACAGTTGCCCCCCCCCCAAAAGTGGTACTTGTTAGTTTCTATCATGGCTGAAAAAAAAAGTATTGTGGTTGCCTTCTCTATATATAAAAAAAAATTAGAAAAATTAGCTGGGTGTGGTGGCAGGTGCCTCTAGTCCCCGTTACTTGGGAGGCTGAGGCAGGGGGATCATTCGACCCCAGGAGTTTGAAGTCACAGTGAGCTATGATGATGCCACAGCACTCTAGCTAGGGTGACAAAGTGAGACTGTCTCAAAAAAAATTCTTTTAAATCATGGTTGATTTCAATTCTAGATTGTATAAGAGAATCTTGTTGGATTTGCCCACATTGTGTGAAAGTACTTAGGGTCTCTCTTTCTCAACACACTTTTTTGTGTGTGCAAATGATTCAGCTGGTATTTCCTACGTTCTGAGTATGTCCCCAGCACATCCTCTTATGCACCACAGCGTTCACCTCTTGAATTGGACAGGGTTTCACATTTCCAAAATCAATGGTTCTCATCTGGGGTTTATTCCAAAGGGAAAAATTCGGGGTGGCGGGCAAACGGCTTTTTACTTGAAAATTCCTAATTTCCTATTACTAAAATATGATTGGCAATACTGGGGGGTAGCCACACCTTTTTTTCCCAGGTACCACATGGATTTCCAGGCATTTCCAGGACCACATGGATTCATTGGAACACAGACCTCCCAGGAGGGTTACCATGCAAGTCTGTACAAGAGGACACGATGGTGCCACACAGGAAGGGCACATCGGAGGTGACCTTCTTGCCCGGGAGCAGACTTCTCAGAGTCCTCTCCAGAAAAAACCTTTGGCCCCAGTTTCTTGTTCCTTACAGCTGAGATGTATGTTGCCCCATACTTGATGAAAGTTGGATGCCTTCTGCACAAAATGGGCTGTGTATTTATAGAAACATCAAGCCATTTTGTCAGCAAGAGTGTTTCTCTAGCCCAAAATAAAGTGAAGGGATGTAAGTTTAATTTAAACTAAAGTTATATAGACAACCACATGTGGAATGTCTCTTTATTACCAAGGAAGGAAAGTGTGATGGAAAGAGGAATTCAACTTATATTCCTCAAGTGTATGGCTATTCAAATCTATAAGACAGGATGGGGAAAGTCCTCTGAGTCAGTAATTAAGCATCGAGGATGGTCCACGGAAAAGGGGTTAGAGCACAAAGAATCCATAGTTGTGAAAAGGTTTGGGGAGATGACCGGAGGGCTTACATTTTAGGTTTCAACTGATCTCTTTCCTTTGGGCTTCTGGATCAGAGTTGATTTTAGAATGTGAGTCTTATCATCTTGCAGGTGACATGGGGCCCAAATCCCTGAAGGCTTCATTGAGACCCCTTTTCGTCTCTTTCATCATCATCTTATAGTCTGTCTGGTGACATACGTCTTTCTGAAGATAATTATATCCCTCTGCTTTTCTTTTTCTTTTAGTTCTTCAATAACATTTGCAGTGTTTGAAATCTTCAGTCGTCTTTTATCTCACATGGCATAAGCAGCTTCCCATTTTCCCTCAGGAAGAGACGTTGCAGAAAGAGATCTTAAATTTCTTTACATTGATGTTAACCAATTCTCTCACCAGGAAGTTCCACCCTCTGCTTTGCATGTTGGGGAAACTGAGGCAAAATGTGCACCAGCATTTAAATTTTTATCCAGCAGACACAATTCTCAGCATTCTCTTCAGAAAGAAGTGGTATTCTGAACTTGAGATAAACGATGATCAAAAACTCACAGAGGCGACTAGAATGCAAGAGAGCCGTGTAGTCTCACTCTGCTGATCTATCAGCTTGACGAACAATGCACTGTTAATGGAGATTTAGCCACTGAAACTCAGAAGGAAACCCATATGACCAGGATTTTATTACCTTGTACATACCCTCACACAGCAGGATTTTTAGTGTCCTACTACAAAGTGTTATTTGAAATCATTAAAACTAAACTGCACCTGTCAAAATAAATCAACCAATGCACTTAGTGATTCAGATGCTCAGGCTTATTTAAGTCTTTTCTCCATATTTATGAATTTTTAATGCTCTTTCCCATCATTAGTGTTTAACGTTCAAGTACCGCTGTCCTATAAAAAATAGTGCATTAAAATGAAATTGGGTATTTTGTGCATACTTCTGCCTTTGGATTCGTCTGGGTTGGGCTTTGTCACACAGTGTGTGCTTTGGGGCTCTGCTGTATGGTTTTTCCCACCTATAAAATGTTTTTACAGCTTTGTGCTGTAAAAGTCAAGCCAGTTGACAAATCTTGGCTCTTGCCTTTATGTATGTCTGTTTGATTTAACATGCTTCTGATTAACAATGGAGTTTCCTGACGCTGTCAAAATAAGTCAGGTATTAAATGCCTTTTTAGAAATGACTGTTTTTAAAAGAGAGATTAAGTAAACAAGCCATTCCTGCTGGTAAAATAATTGATTATGTTGCTGACTATTTAATATTATGTTTAGCCAGAGCTCCCTGGGGACAGCTTATTACATTAGCATAAACAAAGAGAGAACAGCCATAACTCCTCGGAGGGAAGCACATGAAAAGACGCCACAGATATTTGTGTTTGAAAAGAACAGAACAAATGCTTTCCTTGTTGGAGAAACCAACGGACCCCATGAAAACTTACACGGCTGCTGGAGCGTTACGAACTTATCCACGCTGTATTAAAAAGCAGACCTAAGTGTTTTATAAATAGCTCTCATAGTCCTCTAAAGAAGCAGGCAATTAAGAAAATGGTTTGCTTAATAAAGTTTAAAATCCTGAATCCAGCAAGTAGAAACCTGGCTGTTTTTAGTCTTTATTTTGCTTCGTAACAGCCCAGTTTTGTCCCTACATTCTAGTTATGCTGCAGAAAATCTATTAACCTATTTTCCATGGACTCCTTTGGTAAAAAGCATCATAAAGAAAAATTGATCCACTCTCCAAGGCTCTCTTGCTGAGTTAGGCATAACATATATTATTGAAAGATACCGGGCTAGCCACTACATGGCGTTATGCTTCTGTCCGCGTGCCGCTGCCCTGTGGTGCTGTGATTTTGTGAGCATATGTTATCATTTTGGGATTAGGAAACATTCGTCTCTCCGGCTATGTTGATTTTTGAAAGAAGGCAAGTAGGAAGCAAATGTGCTACATTAGAAGCCTACTATCTACTTCCTCCTTGTCTGTTTGTAAAAATGAGGAGTTTTCACAAGCACTGTTTTATGCCTTGTCCCCCGCAGCCATAGGAGGTGATATTATCTGCATTTTTACAGTTGAAGGAACAGGGGCTGAATGAAACCTGAGTAACCCCCTCAAGGCCACAGCTGGTGGATATGACCTTCATCACACCCAAGTTACCAGGTGAGCTGGCATCTCTCTGGTGACAAAGTGCAGGGTATTTCTGAGTCTGGAAGATGCCAGTTGTGAAGGCAGAATGGAGCATGTGTGCCTGAATATGCCCTTCCCAGGGTGACAGGTGGGAAGGCTGGCACAGTGGAGGAGGTGAGAGAGAAGCACCCCACAAAGGCAGGAACCCCGCTGCTGAGCAATCCTTTCTCCCATCATACAGGACCCTTCACACTCTATTCAGAAAATTACCTAATATTTACTTATTGACTGGACTAATACCAGCCAGATCGCTCCCATTTTTCAGAGGGAAGAGCTGGCAAAATAAAGTATAGGCAGTCCCCGAGTTACAAACATCTGAATTCGGAGGCCATTTCAGGTACTAGGTAAACGCACCGGTTCCACCTTACGTACAAATTCAACTGAAAAATAAATCTAGGGAGCCTATTTCATTCATAACTCAGGAACTGCTTGTATCAAGAAAATTGTGTTAATTTACGGGCTTACCTGTATTACTTGGCAAATGGTCATAATGGGTTTAAAGGTTGGAGAAATAAGAATGATGAATAAAGAGCTTGATATTAACTGTTTCTCTTCAGATACTCAAATGCATAAACTTTTAAGGGTAAATAAAAGTCAGATATTCCTTCTGTAGTCCTTACTGTTGGTGCATTTTGGTCCATTATGTATTTGCCAATAGAAGTGTTTTCTCCCTTAAACTGGAGCTCATACAGCAGCCACCACCGTGAGTCCAATCACATTCTTGCAGGCTGCCTCCCTCAGCACCTGCTGTGGTCCCACGCACACGTGATGAGGTGGAAAGCTGGGGCTGGAATTGCTATAAAGGATGCCACCCCTACATGTTTCCTGAGATTTGTGGGGTAGAGTTTTAAAAGTACGAATTTTGGAACAGGAAGGGTTTATATTTGTATGTCAATTAAGTTATTCACTAGTCTGAACACCTGAATTCGACATCAAGTACTGGCTTCAAAAAAAGTACTAGCTATGAAGGCTCGGCGCCTATGGCTTAAGCAGCTAAGGCGCCAGCCACATACACCTGAGCTGGCAGGTTCAAATCCAGCCTGGGCCCACCAAACAACAATGATGGCTGCAACCCAAAAAAATAGCCAGGCATTGTGGCGGGCGCCTGTAGTCCCAGCTAATTGGGAGGCGGAGGTAGGAGAATCGCTTAAGCCCACGAGTTGGAGGTTGCTGTGAGTTGTGATGCCACAGCACTCTACCAAGGGTGACAGCTTGAGGCTCTGTCTCAAACAAACAAACAAACAAACAAAAACTAGCTATGTGGCCTTGACTTTGAGCAACTTTTTTTCCCTCTCTTTTTCTTTTCTTTAAGTCCTCTGAACTTCACTTTCCTCCCTGAATGGTACAGCTACCATCCTGGTGAAATGAGGAGTGGAATTTGAGAGGAAAGAAGGATGGGTTGGATGATCTGAGAAGAGCCTATTATGTAGCTGAGAAAGCAACCATGTGTCAAATCCATATGGCAAGACATGTTCCAAAAGATGAACCAAAGTAGAGAAAAGAGGACAGCACAAGGTAAGCCATGGCTGGGACTAGTGCAGTAGCTTATAGGGAGGCTGGCAGACTAGGCAAATGGGAGAATTACACAAGACGAAGTGAAAGAATCTAGCCTGGAACTTTATAGTAGACTCTCCCAACTCTTCTTACATTTTTTCCTGCCCTTTGTTCCTCCCTTTCCACTTCCTATAAAATAGGATCAGTTGCTCACAAAGCTGCCAAGAACCCATCTGACCCAACTGCATCGCTTTCATTGCTTTCATTAATGATGAATCATTAAGTTGGGGATATTTCTGGAAGGATGCTCTAAGTCCAAATGCCGGCAGATCCCTCCTATTCAAAATGACTGGATGTTCATTTGTGCACATTTTGGATTTTTGAAAGTGATGTTATCTGTCAAGATTTACTCAAGGATAGAAATCAAAGCTAGGTTAAACTTGTTGACTTGGGAAGTCAACTTTTGAGGAAATGGATGTTTAAATCATTCTAAACCCCTGCCACATTTTCTGAAGTTCAGCTCTTATCTGGAAAAGGAAGAATTAAATTTGTCCAACTGAGTTTGACCCTAATGGTCATTTTTGCCTTATTTTTCTCAGTCATTTACATGGGTGTCAGTACAAGCCTTCTGCTCTTAATCTTTCCTCTGTCTACCTCCAGTGCTATAAATCTCCCAAGGTCCAAGAGTTCTCTTGGAAGCTAGCGCCTGGTCCCTTTTTAATTTAGTCACTGATGAACAGTTCCCACTCGGATGAGCCTCTTCCATTGCTCTAGGGAAAAGAAGCCTTGGTGAGACAGCGCTGCCCTACCACTGACTGGGAAGAGGCCCAAGAATGCCCACATTCCACCACTACAGACTCAAATGCAGAAATTAGCAGATATTTATGTCACAGTTTCCAGTGCCTTCCAAACTCAAGCCACATCGCTCTCAGAATTTGGGTTCAGGCCCTCGCACACACACAATGGCACATTGAGAGGATCTGAGATGTGCCAGATGGGCAGACCTGGGCCCAAACCCAATTCTGATAGGTTCTAGAAACTTCCTTCTTCTTGTTAGTTTTCCTGTTTGTAACATGGAGATCATAACACCGACCACACTGAGTATCGTGAGATTAATGAAGATGCTCAGAGAAGTGCCCACCGTGGAACAGCTACCTAATCACTAGAGTGTGCAGACACCACAATGGCTACTATTTATGCAGCACCCAGCAGGCTCCGGACACTGCAGTAAGGGTTTTATGGGCATTATCAACAAGGAACAAACTAGGGATCATTCTACTCCTTTGGCCAACAAGGAAGCCAAGTGTGGAGAAATATCATGACTCACTAGGGGCCCACAAATGCTGAGTGTTTTGGTTAAATCGTTCTGTGGGAGTAAATCCCCAAGAACCAGGAGAGCATAGATGGTTTGCAGCATCTCTGAGAAAGCTACCATAGCTTTATTATCAATAAAACCATAAAGATGTATGTATCTGAGTGAAGTGGCCATAACTTGAATTACCAAGGCCCATGGGTTTCTTTTTCAGACTCCAATTTTCTGAGACTTATTAATTCCGATTTTAGTAAGCTGT
The DNA here is from genome assembly GCA_963573935.1 of Arctocebus calabarensis. NCBI lineage: Eukaryota > Metazoa > Chordata > Mammalia > Primates > Lorisidae > Arctocebus > Arctocebus calabarensis. Next base: position 7,663 of record CAUYON010147432.1, on the reverse strand, counting down.
ACCCGAGTGTTGAAGAATGTTATGACGACTGTAGTAGAATCAATCCAGAGGAAGGTAGAGGTGGGTGGAGAGATGGCAATAACCCCTGTGGTAATGGGAAGCACATCAGCTGGGGCTCTTCTCTCTATCTGGGTTGTTATGACACAACCATCAACCGCCATCCAAAGTCAGTGTTACCCGGTATCCTTGGCATGCAGCTCTGGGATTCAATCTCTGACTCAATCTTCAGTGGTTGTTTTCAGTTTGTTTCTAAGGAAATTATACTTAATTACAAGAGTAATGTGGTAGGTGTTTGCTTAAGGGAATTTTCTTAAGGGAAAATTGTTTATGCTAACTGAATAGGGCCCAAGACAATTACAGACGCAGAGAGAGGTGTGATACCAAATAGGAGTGGAAGAACTTCCTATGAAAATTGGGCAGGTTAGTGACACAAAAATGGAGTAAGTGTGATAAAAAGCAGCCCAAGGTAAGGGGGCTCAGGACAAAGTGTTTTCCCTGCATCTGTGGGCTGGAGGGCGCTGGGGATGGTCATCAATTCCATCCCTCTAATGTACTGGCTGCTGTGTTTAATGTCTACTTTAAGCAATATTGAGAGCTATAGCAATTGACAGATAATAAGAGGAAAATGAGTAATGAATCTGTTTTATTGTGTGCTATAAATGGCCTCCATTGAAACAGTCTGTGTTTAGACTGCTAATAAAAATGAATGATGCAGGCAGACATTTAACATGGGAATTGGTTCAAGCAAGGAACATATTTTCTGTTAAAAAAAAATTATTTGGGTTATGGAGAAACTTCTTTCTTGGAAACTTTCTGTAACTACTGTAGTTTTTATAAGCCTTGGCAAGGTGTGGGTGGATTCCTGTACTATTATTATTATTATTTTTTTTTTGTGGCTTGCAACATTTGCAAGGGCTATCATGGCAGCCGAGGAACACCAGGACTTTATTTGTTAATCTATCAGCATGTGGACCTTTGTTTGTCCACTGGGCAAACAAAGAGTTTCAGGAAGAAGGACATTCATGAAACAGGGGTGCTCCTCGGGGATTAAGGATCCTGCAAGGGGGATATCTGTTATTCAAATGCTCAAATGTAGTCTTGTCTAAGCCTGGAAAGTGTTAATCCCCAAATTTAACCAGCTCCTCCTCCTTATTTGCAGTCCCCCTAAAGGAAAAGAAATCTGATTTATTATTTTCTTAACCGACACAGTTTAAGAGCTTGAATACTGGAATAGTTCATTTTGGGAGGGTCTGCTATATGCCCGTCACCCTTAACCACAGCCTTCATGGCGACCCTACAAGGTGGGTACTTTCATTCTCATTTTAGTGACCAGAAATGGAAGAGTTGGAGAAGCCTAATGACTTGCTTGCTAATAAGTAGCAGAGCCTGGGATTTGAGGGTGAGTTGGACGGGCGGGGAAGGCCCATGTTTCATCCATGGCACCACTGGGCCTCGCAAAGCAGAGGTGAGCTGCCTGGTTGACGGTGAAGCTGGGCAGTCCAGACTAGACATAATGATAAGAGCAGCCAGGAGAAAGAGCGCGTCTCTAGGCACAGGAGATGCTGCAGCTAGCTCTTCTACATGGCTCAGATGTGTACAGTATCCTCTCAGGCAGTGTTTTTCAACCTTTTTTTTAACCTCATAACACACTTGAATCTATATTTGAACTTCTGTGGCATCCTCAAATTATGTTGATCAAAAAAAGAGTTAAAAAAAAGAATATACTTACTGGGCTTTGAAATTCTTTTGAGAATAATTTCATTAATGATCTTTAAACATTTTCTAGGCACACCTAAGACCCTCTCATGGCACAGAGGCTGAAAATCACTGCTCTAAAGCAAATTGCCTGATCATCATTTGCAGAAGACCCTGTGGTCAGGAAGATAGGGAAGAATTTGTAAGTTGGGACAAAGATGAAATATACAGACAGAGTCTGGGAAAAAGAGATCACAGGGTCCCTCTCCCTGTGCCCCACCTGCCCCACTGCAGCTGTGAAGTGATCCATCAGAGTCCATCAGGGTCCTTCAGAGTCCATCAGGGTCCATTAGGGTCCACCAGGGTCCATCAGAATTCATCAGGGTCCATCAGAGTCCACCAGGGTCCATCAGGGTCCACCAGGGTCCACCAGGGTTCATCAGGGTCCATCAGGGTTCACCAGTGTGACCCATGCCTTCAGTCCACAGGTGCAATTCCAGGAAAATGGAGTGGTGGTAGGGAAGGGAGAAAGTTCTCTCGCTAGTCTTACGTTGCTCCCGCTTTAGTTTGGTGCACGTGCTGTCCTTGTCTTACTTTCACTGCTTAGAATACTTGCAGACATTAGGAGAAAGACAGGATCCCTGCAGGACATTCTGTTCAAAGTGTGCATCATTTTGGGGACGCAGCTCCCAGTTCAAATTGATCTTTTAAAAATATAGATTCCCACTTGAAAGCAAAAGTCAAAACAGAGGGAAAAGAATGCTCACTGCTTCATGTACCTGCGTGCCACTGAGTGCTTTATTTAATATGTTAGAGCCCAAAGGCTCCAGAAGTTACTGGAACATCCATGGCTTCCCTGTGTCCTGAAAAGGGCACTCATCCCCGGAATCCCAGTAACATGTGAAATATTCATGTGTCCTAAACTAGAAATGAAGTTTCACTGCTTTTAAGGATGATCAATCAGTCAGCTCAAGCCAAATAGTAAATCCGTGAGAGTACAGGGAAGGATCAGAGTCAGAGCGTGAGAAGCAGTGGCACAAAACCCAGACACCTGGGCAGCGTCTAGGACTCTCTTCATCTTGTTGTACATCAGGCATGGCCAGAGCCACAGGGTCCGGACCTCCTTCACCCAGGCTGCTCGGCTCAGCACCCTGCTTGAAGCATGCAGTGATTGACTTTGTCACTGTCTGGCCCACGCAGTTCTCTGCCCAGTCTCCATGCCCAGGCAGTGACTGGAGCCCTCTTCACTCAGATTCTCTAAAAGTAACATATGGTCAGCTGGGCATCATGCTCACGCCTGTAATCCTAGCACTCTAGAAGGCTGAGGCTTGAGGAGTACTTAAGGCCTGTGCAAGAGTAAGACCCCAAGTCTACAAAAAATAGAAAAATTAGCAGGCACAGTGTCATGTGCCTGTAGACTCAGCTACTCAGGAGGCCGAGGCAGGAGGATTATTTGAGGCCAGGAGTTAGAGATCAGGCTAAGCAAGAGTGAGACTCTATCTCTACTAGTAATAGAAAAATTAGCCAGGTTTTTCCATGGGCACCTGTATTCCCAGCTACTCTGGAGGCTGAGGCAGGAGGATTGCTTGAACCCAGGAGTTTGAGGTTGCTATGAGCTATGATGAGGCCACCGCACTCCACCCTGGGCAGCACAGCAAGACATTGTCTCAAAGTAAGAAAGAAAGAAACACATGTTTGATTCTGCAAATAGGTGCTCCCTATCAACATCCTTCCCATTAAAGCTTCCTTGAACCTCTCAGCTACCCTTGGACTTGGGAGGACAGGCCGTAGGGAGGGGAGGTAATGTTGCCACTCCATGTGTGGGGCCCAGTCCAAGATTCAATTGCAGCTGACAGACAGTGAGTGGCATCTGGAGGGGAGTTGGATGCCATGGCACGCATGGGGCTATCTGAGCCTACCTAATGCCTGCAGCCAAGCTTAATCCTGCCGTGTAGACAGCTGACTCTGCCATGAGCCAGGAAGGAGGAGGCTAATCAGCAGGTCGTGCATGTTCCAAGGCTCTGCAATCCATGATTTATTTTCCCCCCAGAGCCCGAGGGAGAATTCAGCATAAAAATACCCTGTTCAAGGAACAAGTTGGGAGACTCCTAAGTGAGATGGATTGGAGGCGCCAGTGCCCAGGGGGTTGGCAAACCATCCACAAACTGAACTCATGGGCTCAGCCCCCTACAGGTTCTTTTCCATAGCAACGAATATGGGAACCTCTCCATCCCAGAAAATGAGTAATTAAAAATATATGTGTTATAGGTAAATAGTTACATAATCTGAAATGGGGAAATGATTGTTTAAATTCCCATCCTTAACTGAAATGCTTATACTCATAACTTGCATTGAATTTTTCTCTCTCTTTTCTCTTTGACTCCTTATTTTTTGGTTGAATTTATTTGTATTTTTCTCAGAAAACATTTCATAACATTTGACTGCATAACAAAGGTACTTTGAGTCTTCCTTGTCACCTGGCGGAGGGAGGCACTGTGAGTCAGATGCTCGATTCTAAAGTCCTCTCAGAACTGTCCATCATATCATATCCTTACCTGTAAAATAAATAAAAATAATCTAGCCCACACTCTCTTATAAATGCATCATTATTTATTTATAGAAAATGGCCTTGCACGATTGCACTCATATACTAGGTACATTACATAAAACATCCAAAAAATAGGAAAGAAGAGAATTTTAAAGGACAAGAGGAAAATAAGATTAGAAGTTCTCAATTCCTCACCCCCATCCCATTTAATTGTGATCAAAAGCCCCATTTTTGAAAACCATACACCCAGTGGAAGGGAAAGATGATTTAGTAAAAACATCCTCTGTGTTTGAAAGGAGTGGTTTTGTCAACTAATCGTGTTTGTTACCAAACAAAGAAGCCAAGGGCAGAACTGCTCTGAAGACCAGCACTTCTGCCCTGAAGCGCTAGAGCCTGCCGTGTTGCTGTGGGTCCCAGCAGGGAAAGGGCCCTGGTTCCCTGGCTTTGTCCTCGGTGGCTTCTCTGCAGGGTGGGGTGGGGGCGCTCAGCAGTTGCCTTGCAGCCACCGTTTCTAAGGAGATTGTGCTGGTGCCCGGTGCAGAATGCTGTCCCTTCCTCTTCCCAGCCCAATTACTCTCTGCCTAATTGAACTCCCGCTGGCTCTGTTCCAACACAGTTCTGTTTCACCTACTGATAAATGGCCTTTCACTTTCTAGTGTGAGAGCTAAACGAACCCTGGAATGAACCAGAGTTCATCTTCACTGTGTTCCCAGCGCAGGGCCCAGAGCATTGGACCATCGATGCGCGCTAGCACCACATTGGCAGAGTTCACGGCCCTGCTCTGGTCGGCCAGAGACACAGATACGCGGTGGCTTTTCTGACGACGCCGTGGCCTTCCCAGACTCACTGGGGACCTTGTCTGAAGTTTTAGAAAAAAGAACATGGGCTTTCTTGTAGCTCCTCGCTGATGTTGGGGAGTTCTTAATAACGACCTCAGGGAAATCATCAGGTAAATACTTCTCCACCTAAATGAATGTGATCAGACATCTATCTATCCATAGGGAATGTGGGAAACCAGAAACATGTATTTAACGCGTGTCTCTGAGGGTTACCTCCAGTCACCAAAATAGCCAAAGCTTAGAGAACCAGCAGTTCCACAGGTGGTGAAGGTCCAGAATCACCAGAACAGCAGCTAGTCCAGAGGAGGTGGCCTCTCTGGGGAAGAGAATTAGCCTTAGCGTTGGTGTCCCAACTAGGAATCTGAATAAGTGTAAAGCTTGCAATGTGCTGCTTCTCTATTTTTTTTTTTTTTGTTTTGCATTTTTAAATTACATAATTCTAGAGGAACAAAAACCTTAGCCATCAGCCAACATTGCACAATGAGACTCAGGTGGGAAAAATAACTCAGTAAGGCTCACGCTAGTGAGTGGTACCCAAAGGCAACGGCACAGCGTCGGGATTCCTTGATTTCCAAAGTGCCCTTATAGTTCGTGGAAGATAAAAGCCCCTTTGTTCTTCTGGTAAAACAGTTCAACCCCACCCAAAAGCAAAACCTTATTCACACCTTTTCCAAGCCTTTATGATTATTAGCTCTGTTGCTGAAGTCAGCAAAATAAGCCATTATCTGGCCAACTTTAAGAATGAAGTTGGCTAAGTTTATCAGCATTTTGAGGTTGTCTAGACATTCTGCACATACCTCACACACACTGCCGATAAATGCGGACTTCCCTTTGCTCATTGATTCACACACGGCTTTTCCTCTGTAGACTGCTTTGTACAGGCCCAGTAAGGATATTCAAAGGGAGCAGGATGTGTCTGCAGTACAGCCCCAGTATAAGTCAGATGTAAGAAATAAACATCACTACCTGCCTTATTCCATAACATAGTGATAACTTACTCCTCCTGTTTGTGAAAATAATGTGGTCCTTGATTTTTAAAAAAATCAAGTTGTGATATGATTTAAAATGAAAAGCAACCTCATTTCCTTCCCCTACTTCTTGTCCCAGGCCTCAGTAGTTCTTTGTCCTGACAGAGGCTACCCATGGATCCCTTTTTTTGTACAAATGAGAATATATGGGTGGCATTATTCTGTACATTGATATTTACACCTGGGTGATAGACCTTGACCATCTCTATGTCAGCACACATAGCTCTATTTATTTCCATCTAGCTATGAAGTATTCCACTGAGATGAAATACTGTATGGTTTTAGCCAGCCCTTAGTATGGATAGTAGAGTCATTTTCAGTTTCAGGTTTTGCTCTGGCAGGCAATCAGCAATGTGCCTTTACATACGTCTTTATGTGCATTTTCAGCATATTTGTAGAATAAATCCTAGAACTGAAATTGCTAGGTCAAAGAGTACATTCATTTTCTAATTTCAGTAGATAACACCAAATAACACTCTTACCACAAAACCAGCGTGTATAAGAGGGCCATGCTGATTTACACATTCATCTACGATGTATACACGTGGTGGTTTCTCATGCCTTGCTGACACTTAACTTTGTCAAGGTGATAAGTAAAAATAGTATGTTCATGTATAGCTCTTAATTGCCTGTGAGTTTCGGTGACTTTTCATGTTGGAACTCTCTATATAGCAGTTTTTATGTTAGCTACCTGCCTTTGTTCTTTTTTTTGCAGTTTTTGGCCAGCGCTGGGTTTGAACCCACCACCTCCGGCATATGGGGTTGGCGCCCTACTCCTTTGTGCTATAGGCACTGCCCCACTTTGTTCATTTTTTTATTATTTATAAAAACTTTTGTATGTTTTTAAAGTGATTTTTGTCTTACATATTGCAATATTTTTTGTCTGTCATGTGTCTTCAATGTATGTTACTAAATTAAAGCTTAAGATATGTTGTCTATGATGTATAGAGAAGATAGAAAAAGATTGATTAAATCATTTTCTTTTTTTAATTTAATTTCTTAAATAATTTTCCCTGTGGCTGCTGAAGTTTGTATTTTGCCTTAGAAAAACTTTCCCCATTTTAAGAATATAAAACAAAACATCTTGTATCTTCTTCAGTGATTTTATGTGTTTTTTTATTTGATTCATACTTTCACTTTAGAAGGGCATGAAATACCAAGAAAAATTCAGAGAAAAAAAATCCCATGGTAACACCAAGAAAAATTCAGAGAAAAAAATATCCTACATTTCCAAGGGCCTAATAAAAATTGGGGGTCAAAGGAAAACATAATAAACTAAATTTTATAGAGACTAGCTCTTAATTGAAGAAGAGAAAGCTGGCTCGGCACCTGTGGCTCAACGGGCTTAGGCGCCAGCCACGTACACCTGAACTGGCAGGTTCGAATCCAGCCCAGGCCTGCCAAACAACAATGACGGCTGCAACCAAAAAATGGCCAGGCATTGTGGCAGATACCTATAGTCCCAGCTACTTGGGAGGCAGAGGCAAGAGACTTGCTTGAGCCCAGGAATTGGAGGTTGCTGTGAGCTGTGATGCCACAGCACTCTATCCAGG
>CAUYON010147429.1:0-19403 GCA_963573935.1 Arctocebus calabarensis | reverse complement strand
ATACAAGCATTACTGAGAACCTGTAAGAGATGCAAATTATCAGGCCCCTCCTGTTAGATAATTGCACAACTTTGTGTATCCCGATTATCCACTGAAAAGCTCAAACTTATGGCCCGCCCCCTACTACTCTTTGCACCAGAGCAGTGAAACCTGATTGGCTGTTCTACCATCCCGACACCTCCCCTAACTGAGACTATATCAGATGCCCTTGTCTTCTGCTCTCTCTCTCTCTCTTCTCTCTCCCATCCCCCGTGTGTGTCTCTTCTCTCCTGTTCTCTCTCTCTCTCTCCCCGCCCCTTTCTCTCTCTCCTCTCCTCTCTTCCTCCGTTTCTCTCTGTCTCCCCTCCTCCTTCCCCCGCCAATAAAGACCTTTCGTACAAGCCTTGGTGTTCTGTAAGTTTTGTGCGTGCCGGTCGAGTGTCCCCCCTTTCACCTCCCACCCACAATAATGAAGCTGGAAGCTCTGGGGGAGCTCTCCAGCATGCACTCTCAAGTTCATGCTGTTGCTTTCTAGTCCCCGTTCAAGTAGAGCAAACATAGACGGTGAAAAGCTATGCTGTGAAAAGCACTGTTGCAGAGTCTCAGGTAAAAATGGGAGAGGGTCTAAACTTGAAATGTTATACAGTTTTTCCATGTGTTGGAAAAAGGATCGCTAGTTTTCATCAAGTTCTCAAAAAATGACCCTGACACCCTCCTTTCTCCATTTACAAACACTGGCTTATATTTTACACTATGATGAGCCTGTGCCAAAGTGAAATGTGTTCTTTTGTGCTTTGCCTTTTGGCTATAGTGATCAGTCAACATTACCAGTGAGGCGGAATCAAAGGTGAAATCAAACTGAGTGCTGACTCAGGTTGGGGTCTAACCTTCTACCCTCTTGTTTTAGGAATTTGACCTAATTTCTAGTCTCTAAAAATTGTTTTTTAAGAGCTTAATAATAAAGAAGTCATGGTTCAGAGTCAAAGTGTGCAGGTATCTGATGTAAAAGAAAAATAAAAATTTCAGGACCTCCCCAAATTCATTGTGTCAAAAGAGATGCCATCCTCCCCCAGTGAGGTACAGGGTCTTCTTTGAAGAAGAGAAGGGGCTTAGAAAATGAACAGTTTATTTATTTATTTCTTTTTTGGCAGACAGGGTATGGGAGAGAGAAAAGAAGCCAGGCTGGGAAGGTGGTCTTGTCATTAAAATAATCCTCAGGATAACAGCCCTCAGGGAAATGTTTTTATTCAGACCTTTAAAGGTGTAAGACTCAACAAACCTGTCCCAGACCAAATAGTCAGGGAATGGCTTGCATCTAACACAGATTCTTTACAGATGCAAATTTTTCCTGCAGTTCCCTGCTCCCCACCCCCTACAGCTTTACAGCCTTACTCCAGTTTGTCACAGCCATCTCAAAATATGTCAAAGAAATTTATTTTGGGTTAAAATATTTCTTTTTTTCAGCCCTAAAAAAGAAACCCTTTAAGATATACAGCCTGTATAAAATGAGTGCATGCCAGTTATAACCTTAGAATGTGGTCTAAATAAACTCTTAAATGTCAATGACAGTCTTATCTCCTTAGATGCAAACCAGAGATATGATCACTCTTCTGCCTACCCTGAGATTATGACATTGACTCTTTGCTCTCCCCCCTTTTAAAATGTTCACCTCGTCTTATGCAGATTTAATAACCAGCCTCAGTTGGCCCATTGCTCACTTCCTTCACCCCTCCCTTTTCACTGTTGCACCCCCTTTTCCTTTAAATGTGAAGTTCTCAATGTCTTCTATAGAGTCCAGTCTGCAACAGAGACTTTGTGGGCTGTGTCCTTTAAACCTTGGCTTACTAAACTCCAATTGTGTGTGACTCTCCTTTCTAGCCACTTATTGTTTAAGTTAGGTATCATGGCTATGAAGAATCTGGCCCCAGATGAGTTTTCTCTGGGTGCTACTAGCAAGCAGCCCCCAGAATCCGAAAGCACTTTGACTCAACCAGCACAACAAGAGAAGAAACCCAGTGGCAGAGCCTCGCAAAAAGAGGAAGTCACAGCAGTGGAAGGCAATTAGTAGCAGTTTGTTTTATCTGGCAGATAGATGTTTATAAGCAAATAGAACACACCTAAGAGGAAGGTGCACGTCTCTTACCTGCCAATGAGGAAGGACCCCTTACAAACTTTTCCCTTTGCATTTATTCTCCAATTCCTAGTTTTATTCGGCCTACTTCTAATGTTTATGTATTTCTTAACTCATGTTTATGTATTTCTTTCACCTAGGGTCTTGATCAAGCTGACTCTTCATTATTTTTAACTAATTTCTTCTTTGGAAAGTCCCCAAGATATTCATAGGGCATTGATTAATCATGGGATGCTGGCTAGCTGGCTAGCTTCTTCCTTAAAAAGTTTCTACTGATCAATCCCTCTGTGGGGGTCTTAGAAGTTGCGCAGTATTTGAATTTCAAAACTTTCTAACCACAGTCTTGGCAAGTTCTGTTTTTTTTTTTTTTTTATTAAATCATAGCTTGTACATTAGTGCAATCATGGGGTACAATGTGCTGGCTTCATATATAATCTTAATAGTTCTGCTTTTATAGTAGGCCAGAATAGTCTGCCCTCCCTCTTCGGCTAGTGTCTAAGCTAAGGAACTATGTCCTCTGTCTCAGCAATTACCCACTTTCTTTGTCTCAGCAATTATCTGCTTTTCTTTTCCTTCTTAACCTGTTCTTTACCTGTCCCTAACATTATGGATTGGAATAGAGCAGTCTTTCAGGAAAGAAAAATGTCCCTTTGCCTGAGTATCCTACTCAAGGAAATACAGAGACATTTGTGGGCTCTAGAGCAGTGGTTCTCAACCTTCCTAATGCTGCGGCCCTTTAATACAGTTCCTGTGGGTCGCGACCCACAGGTTGAGAACCACTGCTCTACATAGATAAGAAATCCAGTCTTCCCTTCCTTGTGTATTGCTGTACTTGCTTTGGGTGAATGGGGATTTTGCAGGTGTAATTAGTTATCATCTATTAAGTAAGGCCATTTATTCAGTACTGCACCTTGTGGGACCTTAATACACTGTCATTGATGATGACAGCAGAGGCGGCATCATTTTCCATTGGTGCGGAGTTTCTGGGTAGGCTTGCTGTTCTATTGACTCTGCGGTGGTTCACAGCTTATGGAAGTTTCTGTGCTTCGGGATATAATGCCTAATAGTGATTTCTCAGAGTTTTCAATTTAGAGAGCGATTGGGTACACTCCAGTGGCTCAAGCAGCTGTTGTAATGGTGACTTATCCAGCTCAACATTAATCCCAGCCCTGTAGGACTCCGGATCTTCAAAGGAGGACTTAATCAGTATGTAAGGTATTAGCACTGGCTAAATGTAGAAAATGGGTTCTACATGTGACCAAGTATAGATATTACCAAGTAGAAGAAAGGATTCCATTTTCTTCCCCCCCACAATTCATCTAATATTGTAGCGGCTAACCCACATCAAGCTATTTTTGTAGATATATATTGATTGTTCACTGTGTGCCAAGCCTTGTGCTCGGTACCGTACATCAGTCAGTCCTTGCCAATTAGATCCACTGCCATTCTCAGTGATGAAGACATCAAGTTTAGTGTAGTTCAATAACTTTAACACTGTCACACAGTGTGTCTGTCAGGATAGGCCAAGATCTGTGCCACACAACTCTAATATAGATGTCTGTGGTTTTAAACTCTTTCCCGCTCACATCTAGTCCCCTGCAGGTTAGTGGGGATGGGGTTAATGGGCAGAATGGAGTTCTGCTCCACACAGTTCCTCAGGGTTGCTTCTGTCCTTTTGATGGCTTCACCTTCCTCCGAGTCCTCAGATTCCTCTCTTCCTGGGTGGTAGATGGAGAAAGAACATGAAGAATTACACATGGGAGGTTTGGATGGGCCAGGCCTGGAAATGGCACATATCACTTTTGTTCCAGAGCTCAGTCACAGGGCCACTGGGCACCACAACGGAGGCTGAGGAATATTGTTCAGATATGGTGCTCGGGAAGAGGAGGTAAGCAAGGAGACTAAGTATCAGCAGCTCGTAAGTGGCAGAGTTGGGACCCAAACTCACACTTATCTGACTCTGCAGCCCTGTCCATTGCAGAAGCAAAACTGACATATTACATGCCTCTCTCATGAATATGTAAAAACATCATGTTTTGCAGTTAAAGGGAAAAAAACACTTTGTACTGTGCAATAAATCAAAAATAATAAGGTCACCCTATCGAGTTATCTAGTTCTGATCTTACAATGAATGGCATTTTGCACGTTTCCGGCTAAAATAACTTTAGCCTTGACTTTGGAAAAACTAATATCTGAAGATATGGCATCACCTTTGTGGCTTTGATAAGCACATATTAGAAAGTTGCTGTTTTTCTACCATGAACAGACTAATGGCAGTCTTACTTTTTTCCATGTTAATCACACACACATTTTTCAGTTCATTCCTTTTGAAGTCTGACTCCTTTGTTTTTTATTACAAGAAACCTTCCTTTCCAAATCTTTTGTCTTTGAGTGTTTCTCTGACATTACATCAGTTCTCACTTTTAAATTTATTTCAAACAAATTATTTTCATGTTGGATCCATTTCTAATGCAGTGGCGGAGCTTGCTGTTTAAAGAAAAGCTCCTCTTCGTATTTTTCTTGGCTGAGTAAATGGCACCAGCACTTTAATCAAGTGAGTAGTTCCTACGTAATTTGTGTGTCGTTGTGAATAGCAGAGATTTCATATTCAAATATCTTCCCGGGTTATGCAGATTCCAAATATGTTAAGTGATGACATCTAAAGCAACAGTGAGTGGCAGAGACTGTGGGTCACTGGAAAGCGCGTGTCCCACTTCAAGGCATATAAAGTCAAAACTATTAAAAATATTCTGATGAAGAGAAAATGTGCATCGAGGCTGAACTACACCAATACACTTATGTGTAAAGTAGCATGCAACCATTTTCTAAAGACAAAATACATACTTGATTAGATATCATCACCTAAACTAACAAGCAAAGGAGCAAATTACTGTTTAAAAAGATTTAGTTATGGGTTCCCCGCCATGTGCTTTGTAGGTTTCGCATTCTTTACGCATTGGAGAACTGCAGCAATCCTGGTGAGGTGCTCTGTTGGCACTGCTATTCCAACAGCACGTGTTCACGCTGTGTGTCTCTGGCACATTTGGGTAATTCTCCTGATACTTCAAACTTTTTCATAATAATACATCTATTATGGCCATCCGGGATCAGGGATCTTTAATGTTGCTGTTGTAACTTTTTAGGGACAGCGCCAACTGCACCCATGTAAGTCCATGAACTTAAATTGATCAACGTGGTGTCTGTTCTGACTGCTCCACCTGATCGGCTGTTCTCCCATCTCTCAGCTTCTCCTCAGGTACCCCTGTTCCCCGATATAGGATAATATCGAAATTAGGCCAATTAATAACTAATGGCCTTTAAGCATTCAAGTGAAAGGGAGAATATCACACATTTCTCACTTTCCAGCAAAAGCTAGAAATGATTAAACTTAGTTACAAGGACATGTTGTAAGCTGAGATAGGCCCAAAGTTAGGCCTCTTGAACCAAACAGCCAAATTATGAATGCAAAAGAAAAGTTCTTAGAGGAAATTAAAAGCCCTCCTCCATTGACTACAACGATAATAAAACAAAACAGCTTTTTTGCTCATATGGAGAAAGCTTGAGTGGTCTGGATAGATTATCAAACCAGCCACAACATTCCCTTAAGTCAAAGCCTAAACCAGAGTAAGGCCTCTTCCCTCAATTCTGTGAAGGCTGAGAGAGGTGAGGAAGCTGCAGAAGCAAAGCCAGAAGCTGGCAGAGGATGGTCCATGAGGTTTATGGAAAGAAGCCATCTCCGGAACACAAAAGTGCAAGGGCTGAAGCATCAAGTGGTGACAGAGAAGCTGCAGCATGTTATTCCGAAGAACTAGCCCAAGATAAGTGATGAAGGTGGCTCCACTAAATAACAGATTTTCACTGTCGATGTAACAGTCTTATAGTAGAAGAAGATACCATCTAGATCAGTGTTTTTCAACCTTTTTTAATCTCACGGCACACTTGAACCTATCGTTACACTTCCATGGCACACTTCAATTATGTTGATCAAAAGAAAAAGAGTAAAAAGGAGAATATACGTGCTGTGCTTTGAAATTCTTTCAAAAATAATTTAATTAATGATCTTTAGACATTTTTGTGGTACTCCTAAGATCCTCCACCAGTGTGCCGCAGCACACAGTTTGAAAACTCGCTGCTCTAGACTTTCATAGCTAGAGAGAAGTCAATGTCTGACTTCAAAGGAAAAGCAGATTATCTTGCTAAGGGCTCATGCACCTAGGTTAAGCCAATGTTAATTGACTTAACAATGACTATCTAAGATATGATGCTTAATTGACTATCTAAGAATGATACTAAATCTACAGGGTGTCTCAAAAGTCACCCCCAAAGTCACTAGACATAGGGAAAAATAGGAAATTGTAGCTGAATGTACCTTTATTTGTAAAATATTCATTACAAAATTTTACAAAGAGGTGGCCAACGTGTAGAGAATATTTTGTATTTTGTAAAATTTCCCATTTTTCCGACCTATGGCAACTTTGGGGGTGGCTTTTGGGACACCCTATACCCTGCCTGTGCTCTATAAGTGAAAGAACAAAGTCATTTCCAGGCCTGGCCCATCCAAACCTCCCATGTATAATTATTATTTCCCTATTTTAAGAAATGGGTACAGCCACTCCCAACCTTTAGCAATCACTATTTTGATCATTCAGTGGCTATTAATATCCAGGGAAGAACTCCCCCCCCCAATCAGCAAAAAGAGTATGAATTGGCAGGGTGTGGTGGCTCAAGCCTGTAATGCTAGCACGCTTGGAGGCCGAGGCAGGCAGAATGCTTGAGGTCAGGAGTTCAAGACCAGCCTGAGCAAGTGTGAGGCTTCCCCCTCCCCTGTCAGGCATTGTGGTGGGTTCTTGTAGTAGTCCCAGATACTCTAGAGAATGAATCAGGAGGATCCCTTGAACCTAGGAGTTTGAGGTTGCTCTGAAATAGGATTATGGCCTGGCATTGTAGCCTGGGCAACAGAGGTGAGACACTTTTTTTTTTTTTTTTGAGATAGAGTATGAATTGCTGAAAGCCAAGGTAATTATTAGCATTCTTTGGCAATGAAGGCAATGAAATATTTTTTAAATGAAGGTATATACACTTTTTTTTTTTTTTAGATAAAATGCTATTTCACACTTGGAAGGCTACACTATAGTATAAACATTTGAATGTATTATGAAGCCAAAATATTCATGTGACTCTTTATTGGACTGGGTCTGGAATCTAACCTGCAGTGTCTCTGAGGTATGCCTATATGTAGTTTATGGTGACTATCTGTATTTCCTTCTTTTGAAGGAAGTACATAAAGCATTTAAAACATGGAGCCAGGAATAGCACCCATCAGCTAGTCTTTATTTTTTTCTCAGGAACTAATCCATTCTTGTAATACCTTTCTGCATGTTAGTTGTTGGTCTCCTGTGGTGGAAGCATGGTTGAGCCACATGTAATTGCCAGTGTTCAAACACTTTTTAAACTTATAAAACCATCAATTTCCTGTGGTTCATGTAATAAAGACTCCAATATTCACAGAAAACTTTGGAAATTTACATTATTTACTTTGCCCAGGGAATTACTGGTTTAAAATTCATTGGCCCTAATTTAAGAAAGATGAACTGGTTATCTAAAGATAAAATTTGGAAAGAAAGGATATATTGTTGTTACCTTCTCTTCTAGAATTTTGTTAATTGCAGAAACATCACTATATTTGAGAACAAGGTCCCTTAGGCCTATATTCATGGCATGAAGTAATTGATTTGGCAAATGTCATTTTCTCTGTCTTAACGATTGAGAGCAGCTAGCCTTACTACACCTTTGATTGGGAAAGTTTATAATGTAATATACCTTTATGGTCTTGCCACAGGGTTATAGTAACTTGTCTCCTAATGGCAAAACATTCTTCGAGACTTGGTGGGCACAACACCATCAATGAATTTCTGATTTGTGGAGATATGGAGGTAAAGCTGCCACATTATCCCTCCCAATCATATACAGGGGGTCCATAAAGTTCACGTGCAATTTAAGATAGACAACTATTTTAAATTGCACGAACTTTATGGACACCCTGTATAGTGCAGAAAATGTAAAATGCAATGGAAAAAAATTCAAGGGCTGACAAGCTATGTTACATTTTTTAGGATTCAGTGGATAGGAAGAACACAAATATTGCCAATTAGAATGAAGAGATGTTTTTAACACTCCTCACCTTAAAATGTGTAATTCTGGTTTTGGAGAGCACAGTAACTGCACTTGGGGCCATGACTCCTGGCTGCTGTCACTGAACTATGTTGAAAAGACATAAATTTGCATGCATAACAGAGCACTTCACTGCTCTAGAAAAATTAAAGTGGAGTGCACATACACTATACCGCTAGAGTTGGAAGTAGATAACAATCAGGTCTACTTGAGCTTTTGGCAAAACTCATTGGGAGACCAAACCAGTGAGGCCTAGGGTTCTGAATTGATTGCTTCCTGGAAGCTCAGATTTTGAGAAATAGCTGTTAGCATGTTGCTAGTCATGAGTGTCTACAGGAAGGAATAGTAAAGAATGCCATAACCTTTCAGTTGGGTGTGTCCAGTCTAAAGGCAATATTACCTGTTAGGCAATGCAGGACTTGCCTTTGCATAAGGTTGAATAGGCCTAAATAGCTCATGGCTGAGAAGAAATGCTACACCCAGGAACTGGCTAAGTCAGTCATCACAGAAGTTCCTGTTCTTTAGAAAAGTGCCAAATAGTATGTAAATGGAAGTGTATTGGAGCCCTCCAAGTCTCATATACCAGTAAAAATGACATTGGCTCTAGAAGAATAAGAAAGATCAGGCATAATTTACTGATGGGGCAGCCAAGTATCTTCATAGTTCGTGCTATTGGAAGGCAGCAAACACTTACTCAATAATTTGATGCCCCCTGACAGGTGGAAAGATGAGGACATCATTTCAGTGGACAGAGATAAGTATTATAAATTGGTTCTGTGGAGAAGCCAGTTAAGAAGAAAATCATAACAAGGTGATTTACAGGTATTTGGGCTGTTATAATGGCTTTGATAGAATGGCAGAACCTGGAAAGCTCAGGAATGAATTATTAGGAGAAACTCCTATTGGGGCAAGAACTATGACAGAACCATAAATGGCTGACTAACATGCTGGACTTATAATCGACATGTTTTGTCACTCTAAACTTAAGGCCACCCCTTTGGCTCACAGTAATGCTCAGTGTGTCCTTTGTTACCTGACAAGTCATGAACAATATCAGCGTAGAGAAGATGTGTTACGATGTTGCTTTGGGTTCTCATACTGAGAAATGCATAGATGTATGACTTGAAGGTGTCCTACAGGCCAACAGTCACAGCCCAATGTAAGGTGACATTATGACTCTCTACTGACTCGAGGGACAGGATTGGCAGGCAAATCATGCAGGTTCTATGTGAGGTCTATCTGTAGTAGACATCTTGTTCAGCTGAAAAGTATGCAATCATGGAAGCCGGAAAGCCCATTACCAACCACCCATTCTCTTTGTATTCCCTTGATCTACCAACAGTTTCTGCATTCCTGTGACCTGTTCTGCGCCTCAGGGATGCTGACCTGTTTGAACTATACTACTCAGCCTCTTTTGCTGACTGGCTTCTACTGAGGCCCCCTGTAGGAGTTTGGAGGGTAGAAGAGAGTGGTCTGGTTTACTTGTTTATTTGAAATCTGTGAACAGTGTACTTGCAGTCTAGGCCTTATACTTAGTGAAGTAGTTCATTTGTTAAGAGAGGTGAAGGCAGCATTGCTCTGAATGCTTCTTCCCCTAACAGCATCCAAGGCATGCTGTGATATTAACACAGTAACACTCTTAAGTGAAATGCATTCAGAAACCCTGTGGCTTTTCGTATCTACAATGGCACACATATACTATCCCTCAGGGTTTTAATATTTGCCTGGGTATAGTTAACAAGTATCAAGACTGGCGATGCATGGCTTATAGCTGAGATAATCTTAACATTTGTTTATTATTTCAGGAAGGATTTATAGAGGCCCTTCTCTGGGCAAGACACTGTACTAGGCACATTGGGAAAAATGGATGGATAAGACAAGTACTGCCCTTACAGAAACAATAACCCATTAATATAGAGGTGGGGATTAGGCATGGGAAGAGGACACAGTTAAAAGACATTATAATGTAGCACTCATACATGTCTATGATTAGAATGAAATGGTGAAATTCAGAAAGAAAGTTTGAAGGATGATGGGATTTAAAAGGAGAGAGAAAAAATAAATAAGAGGAAGCATGGAGCAAAGATATTAGGTGGTTGTAGTTTCTGTAGTCCTTGGAAGGCAGATAGAGTCTAAAAACATACTGATTGGTGTGGGGAAGAGGATGTTCAAGACACTGGGAAATGTGTGAAGGGGCAGTTAGGAAAACACAGAGCAGATTTAGAAAGAGCAAAGGGAGGCAGTGTGTTTGCTATGGCCAAAAGAGAACTTTAATTAGGTCTTGAAGTCCGAATCAGACGCAGAAATGTGTACAAACACACAATTACCTCAACCACATAAAAATACCTAGACAATGATTAGGAGAAAACAGGCTAGCACATTAACAGTAGTTATTTTTTATGTGGAGGGATTTTGAGTGTATATTTCATATTTACTTTCTGATCTGATTTGAGCTTGATATAATTATTGAGCAGAGTAGCGATAACAGGGACAGTTAGGGAAGAGTTTAACTTTAACTTAAATAAATTGTAACTTTTACGTTTGTTCCTTGTTAAAATTAGAGATGTATCATTTTATATATATATATATTTTGCAGTTCTTGGCCGGGGCTGGGTTTGAACCCACCACCTCCAGCATATGGGGCTTGTGCCCTGCTCCTTTGAGCCACAGGCGCCACCCTGTTTTTCTTTTTTTCTTTGAGACAGAGTCTTATCATGTCACCTTCTGTAGAGTACTGTAGTGTCACAGCTCACAGCAACCTCCAACTCTTGGGCTAAAGTGATTCTTCTGCCTAAGCCTCCCAAACAGCTAGAACTACAGGCACCCACCCAGCACTCAGCTATTTTTTGTTGCAGTTGTCATTGTTGGTTAGCTGGCCTGGGCCGAGTTTGAACCGCCAACTTTGTTGTATATGGCTGGCGCCGTAACCACTGTGCTACAGGCACTGAACCAACATTGTGTTTTAAAGAGAGAGGAGTTGTCTATACTAGTCTGCTTGGGATGCCATAACAAAATGCTATATACTGGGTGGCTTATCAGAAATTTATTTTCTTATATCTCTGAAGGCTGCAAGACCGAGGTGAGGATGCCAGCATGGGTGGGTTCTGGTGAGGGCTTTCTACTTGGATGCCCTCTCTTCCTATGTTCTTAAATGGTAGAAAGACTGTGAGAGTAAACTCTTTGGTGTCTCTTCTTATAAAGACACTAATCACCTCATGAGGGCCCCTCTCATGACCTCACCCAAACCTAATTACTCTCAAAGGTCAGTGGGATTAAAGCTTCAACATATAACTTGGCGGGGGACACAGTTCAGTCCATACCATTAAGTAAGGTAGCACTGTACTAAGCCTATATCGAGACTCCTATTGAAGTGCTCATGAGTTTCTAAAACATTACTTCTAATGACTTTTGCATGGTATTTGGATACATCTTGTGAATCTTCCCTCTCCTCTTAGCCCACCTTTTTTTCCAGTCATTGGTATGGCAACCAGTTTTTAGCACAGCTTGTGGCCTTGGCTGCCTGGATCTTTCTACTTGGCACTTGACTGCACTGCTTAAGTACATGCAATTAGAAGGCACGAGGGAGTTAATCCCTGGGGGAAGTCCTTAAGGAGTAGAGGATGGGAGCCAGGGGGTAAATGTACCCTCTCTTCCATTTCCTGGGCAGATAATTCAGAAGTGTGTTCTGCATAGGTTCTTAGTGGATCAAGACTCAGTGTCCACTGCGGTGGCCAGCTTGATAAT
This sequence comes from Arctocebus calabarensis, assembly GCA_963573935.1. Classification (NCBI taxonomy): domain Eukaryota; kingdom Metazoa; phylum Chordata; class Mammalia; order Primates; family Lorisidae; genus Arctocebus; species Arctocebus calabarensis. The sequence goes on along the minus strand of CAUYON010147429.1, from coordinate 7,378 downwards.
ACACCCTTGCATTGGATCTTTTTCCTTTCCTATTTTGTTTTTCTCTACCCTCCTTTCCGGCTGTCTGGGATCATGTTCCCAGTGAACTACCTGCCTCAGATTGCTTTCTGGGTGGCCCTTTGGAGAGACACCCGAGCTAAGACAAAGCCTCCCCACATACCATATTTCAAACATGACTGAGTAATTTACTTTATAATCAAGACTTTTGGACTTTGCTATCTATTTTTCTACCAACACAAGGTGTTTTACTACAGATATGTTAGTTTAGAGATCTGTGAGTCTCCAATTTGTTTGCATCCTGGAATCATCTGAAAAGTTCGAAAATTAGTGATGCTAGTATCCTCAGGCAATTGTGATTTAATTGGTTGGGGGCATGGCCTGAATGTTGAAAATTTAAAGTGTTTCCTAGGTGATTCTATGTGAAGTTAAGTGTGGGAGCCACTGATCTAGATCACGGATTGGCAAACTATGGCTCGTGGGTCAAATCTGGCCCATTGCCTGCCTGTTTTTGTACAGCTCACATGCTAAGAATGGTTTTTACAATTCTAAATGGTTGAAAACAGTTATCTAAAGAATAGTACTATTCTTGTGAGTATTTTGTGTTCTCTACAATCAGTGGCCCTACAAAATTGTAGGTCCTGGGGAAAGGAGCATTATGTTGACTGAATTGTGCGGTCACTACCTTTGAGAACATCAGGTGAGACATTCAGTGTTAAAGATTAGTAAAAACAACCCACCCACATGTGTCTGCTTCATATACATGCTTTTTCTCAGCAAAAACCAAACTGCAAATGAATATGATAAGAAAAATAGCTTTTGCAAAGCTGAAGAGGAAGGAATTTTCTAGCAGGTTTCTTCTCAGGTAGTCTTCTATGTGCATGCGTGGTTTCAGTTTTAGCAGAGTCAGAATGGACAGTTCTCCATCTTAAGAGCTTTTACATGGATTTTTCGCAGTGGTGGCAGAGGTGGGAGGGAGAGTAGACAGGTAGTCTTTAGAAAGCTAAATTTATGGTGGTTTATGCTTATTGTTTCCTCTCATTTGTGTGAATGAATTACAGGAACAGGCACACAGTGTGTTTGGCCTTAGGCTGTGGAGGGAATGAAGTCACCAAGGCTGGATGACATAGGCTAACAACAGTGTTACTAGTAATAAACTCAAGTCTACTCAATCAGTGGTGTGGACTAAGTGGATTACATTATTGTTTAAAAGTGGATGGAAGCCATTGCACACTAGGAGACTGTTCAGGACCTCTTCTTTAATCCATGGCCTCCTTCTTGTCTATTTATATCTCTGCTTATAAGAAATCTGGAAATAAAGATGCTGTCCAGCTACAATCAATGATAATTAGCTATTCTGTTTTTGATCCATACCGGTAGGGCTAATTGGATATAATGTGTGCTTGATACAGTGTTCAGATGGAAACACTGAAATAAATGCAAAGAAGCTTAAGGATTTGGTCATAGAAGCAATGTCAAAGAAAGAGCTAAAATAGAAGTCTTCCCATTGTACAACTAAGCAACACAGCACTCCTTCTTTCAGATGTTTCCTAATTTAACTCCAAAGTTTTCAGAGTCCCTATAACTAACTAAAGCATACTGAACCCAAAGGAAATAACTGGGGGCAGTAAAATGAGCACATGAAAGGATATTTGTCTCTAAATACATGACTGGCAATGGCTGATGAGATAAAACTGGTAGTTACAATGTGGTGTTTAAAAACTGAATTAAAGTGGTCTCTGAATTTCAGTTGCAAATTATTCCCTGGAAAAAGCTGTGTTATCTGACTTTGATACCATGGCCTGCTTGGTTTAAAGGCGAGCTTTACTAAAGTTTACATTTCTTTTTTTTGTCCTGAAGAGAATGAATGTCTCAAAGTGGTAAAAGAGATGAAAAATACCTCATTCCTCTTGGGATGTGAAATGGTTGCCCCAGTTCACGTACAACATTCTGAAAGAGGGGCAGTTGGGCTGTTACATGTATAAGAAAATAGCCTTCTCCTTGTTAAAATGGAATCTGGGACTCCAAAGCTTAGCCCTTGAAAGTGAATCTCCCTGGTGTGGGTATGATGGGGGACAGGGAATGGCTAGCTCAATGACCTGATTTGATCACAGAATTTCACTTTCCTCTTGGGTTCCTTGGCTTGGCTTCCTGTTCATGTGATCACACTGATGTCAGGTGTGTTTGTTGCTTCCCTCTTAAACTCTCTCGCTCAAGCAGCAGTCAGTCGAAATTTGCCAATAATTTTTTTGCTGGAGAACAATAGGGATATACCACAAGATCCAAGAAATGTGATGAGTCTGACTTACAGAGCTCATATGCTGCCAAAGCCAGCTTTTGCTCAAAAGGTTTCAGACTCTGTCCATCCCATAATAAGTCCAGGGATCTAACCTCTTTTCGCCTTTAATCCTGTGACCCCTTGTCCTTCCACCTGCACACCATGTTCCTTCCATTACTGAGGATGGGTCCCGGACATTGACTATGGGTCCTGGTGCTTTCCTCAGATCCTCCCTCCAGAGTTGAAGCCCTAATTCCCCAGCTGCTGGGGCTATTCCTTGCAGGAAGTTGCCATCTTCTATCCTCTCCAGGCACCATCCTTGGCTGAAGGGCACTGCCTCACCCAAAGTTATGTCCTTTCCCTAAGGTAGTCTTCACACCTTGATTTAGAAGTAGAGTTAGTATAAAGGTTTGTCCCTTCTCCTTGATTCTGGATAATTCCAAAGGGTCATCTCAGCTCCAGTGTGGCCCTAAGGAATTAGCTGAGTGCAACTGCATCATAGCTCAACTTCTGCCCAGTCTGACTTCCCTTACTCCCTAACTAGTGATGTTCCTGAGAGCACTCCCTGATGAAAGAAACTCCTGTACAATAGCTGTGTCTAAGTCTATTTCCAGGGGAGCTCGACCTAAAACATACATACACATACATGCTTTTTTCTTCAAATAATGGATAGTACTCACCCTTTAGCTAGGAACCAGTTTATAATTTCTTTATTTATTAGATGGGGAAATGGAGACTTGGAAAGATTGCTAAAACCATGGATCTAGTAAATAGCAGCACCAGGTATCTTGAACCAAATCCCATGTTCTTATCTACCCCGACATATTGCTTGCATGCTTTTTTCAAAAACTTGTGATTTTTTTCTAAACAAGGAAAACAATGAAGTAGATATATAATCCAGCAAATCTATAATCTAGATTTGATGGATGTTACTATTTTGCCAACCTCATCCCGAATCTTTTTTTAAAGAAATAAACATTGCAGATTCAGCTAAATCCTTCTCCCCAGTAGTTTCCCCCATCATTCTTTACTAATTTTTTTTTAAAAGGGCTTATGAGTCAGATAATAAATATGTATGCATAAATAAATGAAAATGATATTCTTTGTGATGAAGAATTTATTGCTGAGTTGGCCTACTTGTTGAAAGCAAAAACTGTAGCCATGTTTTAAAATGAAATAAATGTATTTCTCTTAGTAAATTTTGGTACATTCAGCATAACTCAAGCATGTTTTGCCAGATACTTTTCTTTTACTCTCAAGTTTCAGAAGTACATTTAATTTGAGGGCAGTCAATTCCCATATGTTTCTAATTAATAGATACTTTATACTCATCACAATGTTGTTTTGTATAGGCAATTGACATCTGAAAAAGCTTTTTCGGCTTTTATGCTTAAGTTGAAGAGGCAGAACTTGTTAGCAAGAAATAAACTTGAATACTTTACTTGAATTGGGAGCTTCAATGTTACAGAATCCCAATTCATTTTGCACTTGGGGGAAAACGCCTTCTTGTACTAATTGCTCATGCATGTCTTCCTTTTGTTTTTCTCCTCAGTTTTTTCTTTTTCTTTTTCCTCTGTTAGGAATTTGAACGTGGGGTAGAGCTTAGGGTGTTAGTGGCTTTAGGCTAAGGCAGCTATTGTTGCTTTTGGCTGCCATGATATGATAATCAAGGTAGGTAGGGTTTGATGGTATCAGGCACAAAATGAATTAGCATTTGTGTCCAGATCTCATGTGACCAGATCAGGAACTCACACAAGTCAAGGGGCTGTACAATCTAGACCCTCAATCAAATACAGGATCAGCAAAAGTAATGTCCTGGAATAACATCTCCTGTCCATCTCCCCTGAAGTGCTGATGTTATCCATCTCACCAGGGCTGGGACAGTGAAGCTAAAGACAGTAATAGGATTCTGGACAGTGTTCTGGAGGGGGCATCTGTAAAAGATGAAGTAGAAGCCATGCTTTGGTGATGTATAGAAGTGGTTTCCAATCATTGCCTGCTGAGACACCGTCAGCACCGTAATACTACCCAGATCAGTAATTAAGGGTTTGAATTTTATAGTGTGTGATTTAACAATAGCCAGGACATGTGATTCAAGGTACTATATTTGATTGAGATGTTCATGGGATTGAGGTTTGGGGGTGATGGTTGTGCTTAAAATGCATAACCCTACATTTAATCATTTATTTAACAAATACAAATACTGTGGGTCAGGCAACTGGAAGTCCCTGATCACATGGAATTTTAAGTGATGAAGCAATTATAAGGTAGTGAGGTGAGGGGAAGCTGCTATGGGTATCCATCAGACAGGCACCAAACTTAGTCTTAGGGGTTGGGGGAAGGTGTATTCCCATAGAGGTTACTTTGCAGGCAGACTCTCAAAGGATGAGAAGTGATCTAGGAGAAGGAGATAGGAATACAAATGAGAAAAGACGTTCCAAGGAGATAGTGAAGCAAGGATAAAGAAGGGCCTGTTTGGAAAATTTCAAGTACCGCATATTGCTGTTGTGCTCAGATGATATTTACTTATTTGTTTATTTATTTATTTTTGAGACAGAGTCTCACTAAGTCACCCTCAGTAGAGTGCTGTGGTATCACAGCTCACAGTGACCTCAAACTCTTGGGCTCAAGTGATTCTCTCCGCTCAGACTCCCAGGTAGCCAAGACTACAGGCACCCGCCACAACCCCTGGCTATTTTTTTGTTGCAGTTGTTGTTGTTGTTTAACTGGCCTGGGCCAGGTTCAAACCCACCTGCCTCAGTGTATGTGGCCAGTGCCCTAACCACTGAGCAAGGGGTGCTGAGCCTGAAACTAATTTTCAAAAGGAGACTAAATAAAATAGCAGGAAGGAGATAAGCTAAACACCAGAAGTTCAGAGCAAAAAAAAAAAAATAGATTTATCAGTACAGTAGAACCTCTGTAAGTTGACCACCAAAGGGACTATAACAAACTGGTCAGCATACAGAGTTGTTCAACATAAGGAACTAGGCCTGATGTACAGATATATACATGTAATACACATCCTGTCTATGAAAATTAGGTCAACTTAAGGTGGTCAACTATGGAGGTTCTGCTGTAATTTATAAAAGCCACGAACACAATCCCTTGCTACGGTTATGCATATACTATTAAAGCTCCCTATAACAATTACAGGTATACTCCACAGAAGGCCTCCTGATTATTACAGGATGAGCATCCCTTATCTAAGATGCTTAGGATTAGAAGTGTATTGGATTTTGGATTTTTTTCAGATGTCAAAACATTTGCTTTACACTTACCAGTTGAGCATCCAAAGCCTGAAATGCTCCAATGAGCATTTCCTTTGAGTATCAAGTCAGTGCTCAAAATGATTTTGGAACCCTTTGGATTTCATGTTTTTTGGAATATATTCAACCAGTATTTTCCTGGTAAAACACTTCCTGCTTTTTAATACCTAACTTCACAGAACACATGTATTTTTAATTCCAATTTTTTTTAGCCAATATGTCCAATGGTAACATTTCTTTCTCAGCCCTCAAATCTAATACAGCCTTATTAGCAAAAGGACATACAGGAAAAATCGTGAGATGTATTCCAAATTCCCGTGGCATGGCAGTGCTCAACTTTGGCTGCATGTTGGAATCATTTAACATGGTGGATGCATGTGATCTCACCCAGAGATTGAGTCATTTCATCCTGGGGTATGGCCTTAGTATAGGGATTGTTGAATTTAATGTGCAGCAAAAGTAAAAATATTGGTAGAATGTCAGTCACATGCCAAATTTTGGATACATGCATCAGGGTATCAAGCAAAGAGATTTGTTTGTTTCATGTTATCTGTGCCTAGAGGAATATCAGTGTTACTTCAATGAAAGGTATTCTATTTTAACAACTGTATGGATTGATAATCATAAAGCAATGACCTAAGCATGGTGTATCCTAACTATCATTATCTCTGTGTTTATGTATGCATTTTACTGTGTTTCAAGTATGTTTTCAGAAATTGGTTGGGGCTTTTCAGTTGTTACATATTTCCCCATTGAAAATAATAAGAGGTCCCTAGGGAAGCTAATAATGGCAGAATGGGAATAATGGAATAATGGAAAAGTGAGGAATGGATTGCAGATTAATTTGTAGAGGCCAGTATTCCTTTAAAGTCAGAAATATTCCTTTTGATTTCTTGGCTTGTTCTATCTTGTGGGTGGAGATAGTTGCAGTTTACAGGGGACATTTCAACTCCTGGGAGGTGGTGGGACTTGAGGAGGGTGCACCTCCCCAATAGAGAGCAGGCTGGGTACTGTGATTGGTCTGGGCTGTGAACATGGCAAGTGCCAGTTGCAGCAGCGTTGATCCTGAAGAAAGTGACTTAGAGCAGCTCTGGCTTTCAAAATTCAAAGGATTTGCTCATGCTCAGGGCCATCTGGTGTGGAGTAGCCGCATGGGTATGGTTCTGTCTGCTCCTTCTTAGGCATCCTAGCACACATGGTGAGAAAATGGAGAAGTGAGGTGGGGAAGAGAGGAAGCCAATAAAAGGTACATGAATGAGTAAGTTATTGGTTTGGGAAACTTGGGCCGAATTCTTCTGGAAAGCCTCTGAGAAATATTGTGGGCCACACTTTAGAATTGTCCTTGGGGAAAGGGGCAAGGGAGGGGAGGGGAGAGGGGAGGATGGGTGGAGGCAGGGTGATTAGTGGGATCACACTTACGGTGCATCTTACAAGGGTACAAGTGAAAATTACTAAATGTAGAATATTAATGTCTTCATATAGTGATTAAAAGGCCATGAAGGCTATGTTAAATAGTTCGATGAAAATATTTCTGATTGTATATAAAGTCAGCACATTGTGCCCCGTGATTGCACCAATGTACACAATTATGATTAAATAAAAATTAAAAAAATTAATAATAAAAAAAGAATACAAGAATTGTCCTACTGGTGGGTGAGGAAGCTGGAGACTTTACCCTTGAGCTCTCACCCCTCACTGATGGAGGATAGCTATTGGGGCCCAAGTCACTCAGTGAACCCAGACTGCTCCAGGCATGGACCAAGCATGCTGCTGACGCTAGAAAATGCTGCCTGGGAGAGAGATGCAAGAAGCCCCTGTGTGTTAGGGGACTGTCTGA
>CAUYON010147426.1:0-37747 GCA_963573935.1 Arctocebus calabarensis | reverse complement strand
ATTTAGCAAAGCTTTGGTCCACTTCAGCCAGCCGTTTTTCAGCCAGCCATTTTTCGGCTCACTCTCTCACTGCTCCCAAACAGGGAGAGCAGCACACACCTGTGGCAACCCACACCCTGTCCACACCCCTCGAGAAAGTGTTCAAGAATCTGGACTCCGTGGGGGACAGACCTCCAGACCTCAGGGTGAGAGTGGAGGGGAGTGCCGGGAGTTCCAACTTGCAGGTAGAGAATATATACAGTTTTATATAGCTTTATGCCTGTCAGGAGAGTGCCACAGCACAGGGGAAGGAGGTCCGGTTTTTAGAGGGTCTCTCCCATGGGGTAGAGTGGGAGGACATCTGAACTCTGCTCGCTTGTTTATATGGAGGTATAGCATATACTGAGAGCTGTTCTCTTGGGGGAGGGGACTCCCGTCTGCTTGGTGATGTGCTCTGTACCTTTTATTTGTATCCTTGGGGTCGCAGGTCGCTCCAGCAGGGTTGGTGTGCGTTCCTCGACCTTGTCTCTTGGCTCAGCTCCAAACCATTGGCTTTCTCGCTAAATTTCTGTCCTTCAACTCTCCTTCTGGACAGGAGTGTCTGCAGAAATCTGGCTACAGACTGCCATCTTGGCTCCTCCTATATCTACCATTTATCCAGCAATCCTGTTACTAGTTATCCATCCAAAGGAAAATAAGTCTTTATCAAAAAGACACCTACACGCTAATGTTCACTGCAGCACAATTCACAACAGTTATGATGTGGAATCAACCCAAGTGCCCATCAATTGATAACTGGATTAACAAAATGTGGTACTACTCAGCCATAAAAAGGATGACCTTTTGCCTTTTGTGGCAATTTGGGAAGAACTGGAGACCATTATTCTAAGCAAGGTATCTCAGGAATGGAAAAACAAACACTATATGTACTCTGTAATAAATGAAAGCTAATTGACCAGCATACAAGTGCACAGAGGGAAGTAAAAGTCATAAGAAATTGATCAGGGAGAGGGGAAAAGGGAAGGGACACAAACCCACCTAAGAGGTACAGTAGACGCTATTTGGGTGATGGGCACATGTATAGCCCTGACTCGGGCCTTCTATCAATAATACTTGATACACTCTTAATATTTTGAAATAATATTGTCCACTCTTTCTCACTAACTCCTATCAATCTTATCTTTTTCAGTATTGTTTCCCCAAAGAAGCATTTAACAGTCCAGTGAAATTTAGCCTACCTGTTTGTATTCTTCACATTTTTTTTTTTTTTTTTTGAGACAGAGCCTCAAGCGGTCACCCGGGGGAGAGTGCTGTGACATCACAGCTCACAGCAATCTCCAACTCCTGGGCTCAAGCGAGTCTCCTGCCTCCGCCTCCCAAGTAGCTGGGACTATAGGCGCCTGCCACAGCGCCCGGCCATTTTTTGGTTGCAGCCGTCATTGTTGTTTGGCGGGCCCGGGGGCTGGATTTGAACCCGCCAGCTCAGGTGTACGTGGCTGACGCCTTAGCCCATTGAGCCACAGGTGCCGAGCCCACATTTCTTATAATCACCAATTTCATAAGTATTTTATGATCCTTTGTTCATGTGTATCTCTACCATTAGTTTATGATCTTTAAGTTGTCACAGATTTTATATGCAACAAGAAACAACATACTTCCATTTTATATTACAAGATCTAGAAACTAGTAGGCACTAAAAATCAATTACTGAATAAATATTCAAATGCATAAAAGGGTCCCCTCCTAAAATATGAATCAACATGGTGACAAGTATAGTAATAGCTTGGTTAGATAAAAAAAAAAATTAGCAAAGCCGATCATTGAAAAGCCAAGTCATATGAACAGGGAACAGGTTTGTTTAGACAATGTTACATAAATAGTTCATACACTTGATTAATGTGTTCCTTCTCTATCAAAAGAAAACAACTACATCAATTCATCAATTTAGCATGGTATTTCTTTGAAGACAAAAATAGGAGTGTAAGGAGTCAATTTTTCAAAGATCTCGCATCTTCAACCACTACTATGCACACATGGATAATGTCATTCTATCTTTCTATTTTAGTTACTTAAATCAATGTTTCTGGGCAGTTTACTTTTCATTAGCAAAAGCATGAGTTATTGCTCTATATAATTTCAAATTGCAAGTGACAGAATTCTGTTCTTCAGACATTTGGTCTTTGACAGGTTTCCAGGTGTCAAAGCTATCCTGCTTCAGATCATACAGCCCCTGCATTATTAAAATAATAATAAAATATTTGTGATATGAATCTGTTAAGATTGTTATTTAGATTTTATTCACACAAATGCTTCTGCTAAATCAACGTGGCATAGTTTTAACACATAAAATTGTTAAATGGTATAATATCTAAATATCTTATTATATTTAGTTAATGCTTTATAAAAGCAAATACATCTAAATTCTAACGTGATCTTTGATACATAAAAAAGTCACACGATATTGTTTAATGCATAGTGTCTTAAATCTGTTTTGAAAAATCAAATGACCTAAGAGGGAGATGGGAAGATTTCTTGAACTGTGCATAAAAAAGCAAACAAAACGTGAGATGTTCCATCATGTGTCTACGTCTATAAAAATACATCTCTCTCTCTCTCTGTCTCTCTGTCTCTCTCTCTCTCTCTCTCTCTCTGTATTTTCTCTTCCTTGGAGAATCTTCAACGTTCCTTCAGGCAGTCACTGCTAGGGGAAGTCTTTTGTATTGTGCTGCTTAGGGACTTCTAAGAAAAAGAATGTTTTGTTTTGTTTTTCAGAAATGCGGATAATGGCAATTGAAAAAAATGAAAAAAAGGAAGGCTGTCCCCTAATCATAAGTAAGCATAAGCCACAGAATTATAAAAGCCAGACAGAAAAGCAACAGACAAAACCTGTGTGCATATTTTTTCATATTATCATTGTACTCATTTTTCTTTATTCTCCTGAGGAAAAAAATCAATGAAAACAACAATAATAAAATATTTATCTTGCTGAAATTTTATTTTTTAAAATCTTGTTTCTCTTATCTGAATTCTTGCTTGTATACATAATTATTACTCACTTATCAAACCCTTTCATACAAAAAAATTTATTAAAAATGACACATCAAAATGAAATATATAGTTTTAAAGAATAACAATGTAACTATCTTCAAATAAATCCGGAAGTATATACAGTTGCAAAAGAAAAAACTACACTGAAGCTTTATCCCCTTTTCTAAATTATTTTTTACCATTGTCATATGTACATTTGTGTATTTACATTGTATAAACAAAAAATTTATTTTGAGTTTACAAAATATACCAAAGCTAACATTATATAATAAAAATGTTCAACATATTGCAATAGTGCCACTACATCCGGAGAGAGTACTGGGCGTGTCATTGATTACATAACTAATGCAATTGATCTTTAAGGTATGGCCTTACTGGAGTCTTTTCTATTAATATGTCAGAGTTGTCTCTTCCTTGTGGCAGCTGAAACTCACATTTTGTTTTGAGTTCATTTGCTTTGCCTTAAAAATAGTTGATATTGCCTCATATTCAGTACCTTTATTTCTATTACAAGTTTTTACTCTGGGAGATATTACTAACTTCTTCTGGTAACTGTCACTTCTAAGTCCAAGATTTTAAACTCATTTCAGGCTCAAAAAATGTTGAATTCTTCTCTCTCCCTCTCTCAACTAAATTTTTCCACCTGAATGTATGAAAAGGCAGCTAAAATACAACATAATAATAATTCTTCACCCAACCATTTGTTTGCCCTATAATCATTGTATTTTCAAGTTGTAACTCTATTTCCAGAGATATCCAAACCAGAAATATAGGAGCTATAGTTGGCTTCTGTCTTTCCATCACCACCTTCTCATTTCTATGGTAAAAATGTCCTTGTTAATATCTCTTCCATCTTATTTATTTTTTCTTTTTTTCCCTGGTCAGGGCTAGGTTTGAACCCATCACCTTTAGTATATGGGTCTGGCACTTTAGTCCTTGAGCCACAGGTGCCACCTCTTCCATCTTCTCTATTCCTGTTATCTTGTTTTATTTTAATTCTTATCATCATATATATATATTACAACAGTCCCTAAATAACTCTTCACTGCCTATTATCACCCCCACTATAATCCACTCTCCACAGAGTTAAGGCGAGTTATTTTAATTGTAATATACGAACTTTCCAAATTCAGTTCAACCTGTTCACTGACTAAATCTGAATGAATTAATTTATTTAAGATTTACATTTCTAGCATGAAAAATGAGATAAAGTACTAGCTACTTTGTGTCTATTTATTAAGGCCAAATGTAATTCAAGTTTAAAAATGTTATGCATTATTTATCAGTTATTGTCAAATGTAGTAAGAATAAAACAGTAAACCGTTCAAATATAGCACATGCTGACGTGTATAATAATTCTAAAGGAAGTAAAGTAAAGGAAATAAATACAATCATGTGTGAGGAATGCTTTCAGGAAACTATCATATAAGAGGAAGAAAGAAGAGATGTAAAGTAATTTGGGTGGCAGGTTAGGGTTTTCCAATAGAAATAAAGCCTTTGCTAACAATAAACAAGTACACGGATTCTGGGATTGAAAAGAGGTAAAGAAACTTGGTGTCAGAGGTTTGAGAGAGTAAGTTCCTACTTGGGCATCAAAGCAGTTTTGAAGGCCCACAACCATGTCTGAGTGAGGGGGTGTGATGGAGACTGGATACAGGTGCTGGCACACGCAGAAGTTCCAGAAATTGCAGCCTTTTCAATCTGTTTTCTCATATACAAATCTTTCTATTACAGTTTCCTACTTTTATTTTAGTGTCTTTACATGGTCAAGAGGAAAATGTTTCCAGACCTGAGCGTGTCGTGAGCAGTCCTTCACTATCTCACTCATGAACAGAGGTCCAGCCTTTCTTTTGATTCTCTTCCCTCCTCTCCCGGTTCTCTCCAAGGATGGTGTTCAGAAGCGGTGCTGTTCATGGGACAGTTTTATACCTGCAGTGTCAAACGTGGTAATCACTGGTATGTAGCTATTGAGCCATTAAGCCTTTGGAGTGGGGCTAGAGAAACTAACGGAGAAACTGACTATTCATTTCAATTTATATAAATAGCAATGTGTGGCAGTAGCTCTTCTGTTGAACAACATAGATCTAGAACTTTTATTTGGTAGATGATTAAGAATAGGAATGAATCAGAAAGTTGTGTTAGGGGATCTTGGCTTTATAAATACTTTTTCTTTACATTTTAGGATCGCTTTCTGTGTTTCTCTGAAAGTAGAGGTGATCATAATTACGTATGAATTAAAACCCATCTCTAAGGTGATAAGAAAGCTGCCTCAATTTATTCTCTGTATGTAAACTCTACCTGCAGTTCCTGGAACTCACTAGGCTGTTTCCACCTCAAAGACTGTGCTCAGATTTATCCTCTGAAATCCCATCCCATTCTGCCGCAGGGTGAACACATATGGATCAACCCAAACACGGCTCAATTGTCATTTCTTTTTAGGATAAAAAACTCTAAGTTTGTTTTACATTACAGAGAGGAAGGAGGCGGGGGCAGAGATGAGAATAGAAGAGAAGGCAGAAAGCAGGGAAGATGGCAGTGGGGGAGCCAATGGTCATTTCCGATATATACCTCTTTCAGAAACACCTTAAATATTATGAAATACATAAGCTTTTGTCGAAAATTCCCAATTTCCCTACAGCATACAGCCCTTTATCCCACTAAAACCACTTAATACTACCTTTCTAGCTCGACCTGTAATTTTCTACAATTCTCTGAGGAAGATTTTCCTAATGACTTAGTATCATTAGGGAATATGCGTGACATTCTAGATGTCACAAATGATGACCTCATTGTGGTGACACAAAACACATGCAGCGCCTCCAGTGAAATTTAATATGCAACTTCCATTAAATGTCTCCCTTCAGAAAAAAAAACGATTATTTCACTATTTTCACTTATTTTAATTTTTACATGATATTTCAGTAATGTTAAACATTTCTTCAGCAAATTTAAACCAATTGTCTTGTTATTTGAAACAGTGTTTGGTTACATACCAAGTCTATTTTAAGGGTATGACATTGATTTCACATACTCCAATGTGTTTTGTTTGTTTCGTTTTTGTAAACATACATTTTCTTCTTTTCTTGTTTAAGAAAGGGTTACTTGAATTTGCCTCTCTTTTTTTTTTGCTGGCAAGATTTTTACTATTTTATCTTCATCTTTTAGACATGACAGTTCATATTTAATTTTTATCAATTTTGTCATTCCCATTCTTTTAGCTACCTAGGAGCTTGGATATCTTTCTAAGGCGTATTGATTTTAGTCCTCATTTAAATATTATAAAAATTACTATCGATTGCCTCAGAATGATTCTTACGTACTCCCCACCCCACCTAGCTGCTTCCTTCATTACCAGCATCCTCATGCCAATGGTGTGAGGGTGACTTTGTCTAGGCGAGAGCTAAATTAAGCCAAGGTCATGCTTACTGCTCTGTCCTTGGAATACTCTTCTTCTGGCAGCAGCACTTCCTATTTTTTTCACCTGCTCTTCCTGCAGTTTTGTACAACAACTTGTTCAGATACACAGTAGCACTGAGTCCAGCTTTGTATCCATGGCAGCAATTTCTGCCCTAGTTTTATCTGACTTTTCATTTAATTCTTCTGAAAGGGCATTCATCCCTTTGTGGAGGAAGCTAATGAGGCAAGGGTACCAGAGCCCTGGTTCCTCTGTGCCAAAAACAGCATCTTGCAAAGCCGCAAGACATATGACCTTGGGGAGTAAGTTTCGTTGAGGAAATTTTGCATTTCAAATATCTTCAAACATTGTCCTACAACATTAAAGTTTTTCAAGAATCAGAAATAGACATAGATGAATATGTTTTCCTTGAAAATTTGTTCAGTATGAGAACAAAGAAAGCTCTTTTCCTCCTATTTCCTCCTTTTTATATACTTATTTGTTGAGCATTGTTTATTTTAGGGAAGCAGGTCATGTGCAGTTTCTCCTGGGTGTAGTGTTGATGATGCTAATGTGATAGTTATGCTCAGGAAAACTTCTTGGGCTACTTGGAAAACTCTCATAGAATTTCATACCCTATGGTATATTTAATCTCTGTTAAACTTTTACCAAATAATTGGTAGAGTGACACAAAAAGGCTGATGAAGAATTGATGTTTTTACCATTGTCCAGTACATATTTGCTAAACCAGCCAACTCAGCTTTATATGCCCATAAGGAAAAGAAGTAACAATTTAAGTGCAATTATAATTTCTCCTTTATATTATGCTGCAAGTTAGTACAATTAATTTAAATAAAGCATCTTTTTGTATCTTTATCAGAAATCCCATACACTGTATTTAAAAAGTTGTTTTGAGTACATAACATAGAAATTTTCCAATCAACAAAATTGTCCAACACAAAAAATCAGAAAAAAGTTTATGTACTTTAGATAAGCATCAGTTTTTCACACACGTACACTTAAAAACAGGAAATGAGCATCTAAAGCACAAATCTTATTGCTTTTGGTTTTGTTTTGGTTTTTTTAATTAGATTTTCTTCCTATGTTTGTGAAAATCTCATTACATTTTTCATGCAAAGGTCTAACCATGATAATTTTTTAAAAAATGAATAATGACATAACCTTAAAACCACAAAAAAGTGTTTGTGAAATAGTTTATTGTTGACATTAAGTATCTCACATACAGGGTGTCTGTAAAGGAATTCTGAGTAATTCAGTATCATAGCCATTTCATATAATTATTTAAAGCCTTAATTGTCTTAAAACATCTGCTTGAAAATTAAAAACATGTATAAAAATATACATATGTATTTTAAAAGCAATTTATACTTAGAATTCATTATGCTATGCATGGGAATGTTTGTTCTTTAATCAATAAAAACAACATTGAAGCCAAGTCTTGTTATGTTGAACAGCTATGAAAGTTAGTATGAGATCAGAATGTCATTAAATTAAATTCCTAGTGGGGGGGAAACTTAGATTTTAATGAGAACATAAAATGTTTTGTTCCATATGAGTGATATTTTAAGACTCAAGATCTCAGCTTTTTATCAGATACCATGGAGAAGGCAGAGATTATGTGCTTAATAATGAGATTTGTCTGAAATTTAATAGGTGGGTAATATCTTTAGCAGAATAAATTTAAAGGGTATTTTAAACCTAATTATGCATTGATGCAATCATGCTAACTAGCAACCAAAAAAAGAGGCAAAAAAATTGTGTTAAGAGCTATACAGTTGATCCATATAAGAGAAAAATCACTTGTACCCCCTAAATCTATTGAAATAGAAACAAATAGTGTTAAGAAAAGAGTACATTCTCACAGAAATGTATAAAGAATTAGCTTTTAAGGCATGTTCACTCTCACAGTCTGAATGAAAAAACTAGTTAGAAAACCCTGGACAAAATAGGTCAAATTTTAGCTTTCAAACTAAGTTATAAAACTGTAATTGTTACTTGAGGTAATTTCTTTAGGAACGTATTGTAACAAATTGTTAAGTCTGGTGTAGGGTAAACAGATGGCAAGGAGGTGGCTAAGGGCAGAGAACAGGAACCGAATTATCTCTAGGAGCCAACTTGTGGCTCAGAAGGGTTCCCGGGTGGGGACATACACAGGGCGAGCCTCCTAGTGACCTTTGCCTGATCTGGGGCTCACTACCATCTAATTAGCATAGTCTGGGTGAAGTTTTCACCAAGGATTGTAGGAAGGCACTGGTGTAGTAAGGAAAATATTGAACAACCTAACCTATTACGCAACCTGTTAACCTGTCAATCACCCAAAGACCAAAAACAGCAAACAATCTTTCCAGGAGACAAACTATTAAGGATATTATATAAGACGGTGTGCTCAGATTAGACTTCAGGGTCCTTCTGCACTCAGGGACAATGACCTGTCTCTCCTTCTGAGATATACTTTCTCTTTGCGTAAGATGTCTGTGTGTGTGTGTGTGTGAGAGTGAGAGAGAGAGATTGCTCTGCATCTGTCATCACCCCATCATCTGCTGGACTGGGTACCAGTACTCATTCTTGACACCAGGAACAGACAGACCCAACAATATGACAATCATCTTCCTGAGAGTTATGTGACTTTATTCATATTTGTATGAATACCAATAATTCATAAACTGGTAGACCTGGCATAGCTTTGTAAATATACTTCATGTAAGTTAGTAACACATTAATATTTAACTAAAGGTACTTGGCTTTACTTTTTTTGTTTGTTTGTTTTTCAATCAGAGATACCTCAACAAGTGTCACTGGTCTTCCTTGCTTTCCATGGAAGCATCCTTCAAAACCAGGAAACAGTTAATTTGAACATTGTAACACATCACCAATGTAAAATGGAGCTTCCTCAGTAATCTACTAGCCTTTCACATTTTTTCCTCCCTTTTTGTTAACTCCATCGCATCTTTATGTCTCTTATTTCTTTCCTATTAATGTATTTCATTTGCATACACATTAGACTCTCTTAATTTACTTAAAAAATAATTAAATGTTACTGTATAGTCTGATTAAAGCTGCCCTTTGTAAAATAGGTGTTACTTGTAAATCAACAAATATTACAATGACATATTTTACTCCCCCCAATTTTCTTAGATAATCAATAGAGAGCATGGAAAATATGTTTCTAAAATAATACAATTTTTATATGACCACACAGTAAAAGGTCTACACCTACCAAATTATTTCCCTTATCCAGAAATCACAATTTACAATCAATTCCTCATTTTGTCAAATAATTAATGTATCACATTAACTTCTTAACCATGCTCTAATTTTTATGCCTAGTTATCCCAAAATAGTCTCAATGTGTGCTGAAACAATTGCTACCACCTAGCTAATTTTAACCACTTCCATTAGATATCTTTACACATCAACACACTTTTCTTCTGAAGGTTGTGTCTACATTTTTACTGTTTTTTTCCTCTGACTCACATTGGAAGAATGAGCGCTGTCTTGGGCCAACACATTTAATGTGTAAATACACAAACACTAACAATACTGATAAGCAACAAAATAGTCCGCGCATACTTTTTCGTGATATTGGACACCACAAATAAACAACATCAGTGTGAGGCCCACAGGCCACGGGTGGGACACCTCTGGTGTATAAGCTCTCATGTTTTGAACATAGTAGACACCGATGCTTAGATAACCTTGTCATCAATTGTCCTAGTGTTCTTAGATCTGCATTACTTGTTCTTTTTCTCAGATCTCCCATAAAATGCAATGTGCATTTATAGGCAAATCATGAGAAAACGACAAATAAAATACATTGGGGAAAGTCTTAAAAGGGTTTTTCAAAATCAAAACTATTATGGTGTGTTTAGAGGAACAACCTAAGTATTAGTTAACAAAGGGAAGGTTAAAATACCTGAAAATTAAGAGAAAAATACCTGTCTGCACAACACCAATTCTCTAAATTCAAAGATGTGAGTCCTTATCAGGATGTACAATCTAGAATTATGTTGATTTTAAAACATTTCAACAATTTTTAGCTGAACTTACTTTTTTTAGTTAAAAAAACTATTTCAGAAAAGAATGCATAATAAGGAAAGGTTCTTTTCCTTAATCACTACTCTTGTTTTGATTCATCATAACTTTCATGGTCTCATCATTCTCATTTGCTCTTTAAGTTTTCCATAATATAATTTATTTTATGACTTTTCCTCTCTTTGTGTATTCCATGTATGTTTTCTAGTCTGTCAGTATGTTCTTTTTAGAGAACAAGAGAATTTTGCCCCAGTTGTGGTTTAATCTTGAATTATGATTTAAGTTCATACTTCTAGTTATAAATCCAACTTTTAAAATTTTCATCACTTTATAGTAAAATGTATCCTTTGCCCACAGTTCTTCTATCATGGGGACTTTGTCATTGTTTTGCATCTGAATGCCTTGCATCTCTTTTGGGCAGAGTATATGTATGCATCTGAAATAATAATGTGCATCGTTGCATAATTTAATATATACATAGTGAATGATGTTTGGCTAGATCACATTATCACAAATCTTTCCAATATGGAAGAGCAGTCTGCTTTAAGTTCCAAGTATAAATGTTTGCGTTTTTCTTTACTAATGCGGGTCCTAAAGCTGACTAAAGAACCCCTCTGCCCATTCTTTTCATCTCTCTAGATCTTATTGAATGTTAAATCTTCAAACATAGTATTTGCTTTTCCTCTCAATTTTGAATCATCTGCTCCTTAGCACTCTAACCAGATTGTTAATAAATATGTTAAATAGCAACAGGCCTGAAAATAATCCTAGAGGGCCTTACTCGATGCTATTTTTTTGAAAGCCCAACATGTTCTATTAATAACAACTATGCATTTTAATATGGTTCTTCTTTAGGTATCTACCATATAATGTACTGGAATACATTTTAATAAAATAAGCTTAATGATAGACTTCACAAATCTTCTACATTGACGTTATTAACTTGAAAGAATAGCATTCTTTATACTAAATAAACGTATGCGTGTAATTCTAGCTACATCCAATTTAAGAAAATATGATAAATAAAAACATATGCCAGTTCAGGCATTCAGGAGGAAATCTTTGATCTATACACAATAAGTCACATAATTTTCTGAACCATCCTAACGGTTCTCAAGTAAGCATAACAAGGGCTCTGAGTATTTGAATTGATTATCTCAAGATTTACTCTTTTGTAACCTCAAAGTGTTGAACAGACATCAAAAGTGACTCCCTTCTTTAGAACCGTGTGACTTAATAAAAGCAGTGCCAGAAAGGACATTTTCAGTAAAGACTGTCCCCTTGAAACTAAGCTTGCATGTAGTGGAAGATGTTGGCAGTTTCAGAGAACTTAATTGCCAGAAGCAATTTGGTACACTTAAGGACTTGGGGCTCACTGGAATTCAAGTCAGCTGTGGCTGAAATAAACTGTCTAGCAAAATCTTATCTGGACCTTTACACTAACGATCTCTTCCTCTATCGTACAGGGTTGTTTCATGTATTTGTTTTTAATATAAGTATGCTTTATTTTTGACTAGCCTTTCCTTGTACTTTTGATATAAAGTCAAATACATGATTATATCCCAATTGTGTATTCTTTTGAGGAGGAATACAGATGAACATTAGATCCAAGATGAATTAGACTTTTACATTAGACTTTAAAAAATAATTTCTTATTTATATTTTCAATTATGTTTACACTAACTTTTCAGGAGGTAACACAAACCAAAATACATAGTCATCACAAAAGATAAATTTAAAAACAGCCATGGCATTTCTGTTATCTTTACATCCTGATATTTCAAAATGTGCCAATATACTACCTAAATAGAAAGATGCAAAATAATCCACTCATCATTCAGTAGCAACATAAACCACCAACGTTATAATGCTTACATAAAAATATGAAATGTAATGCAGATAATTGACAGAACAGGCATAGTGAGAATATTTCCATGAAAACCAGCACTCCTCATCTAAAAAATAAGTGAAAGTAACAGATAAATACAAAAACTGAGTAAGTCAGATTCTAAAATGAAGATCCAGATCAGACATGTGAAGGAGAACCTGGACATAAAACATTTCCCAGAATGGGGGACATGAAAGCAGCTATGAATTGCAACTGGAAGTAAAACTACTAAAGAAACAGCATATCTGTGATATTGGGAATGCATATCCTTAGTCTGCACGTGACATCAGAAAAAGCACTCTGAATTCTGCTGGGTAGATTGGCCCCATCACTAGAAACAGATTCTTTGCTATGAGGTAGATTATCATCATGACCAAATAAATTCCTTAAAAGCATGCCCTTCCCTTCCACTTGGTTCAAAATGTTCTAAATGTTCTCTAGATGGGAAGTTAAATTAATATGTTTAGCTTGTATTTATGTGGTATTTATATTTAATTTTAAACAAAATATTTTTTTCCTCAAAATGTTTTTATTACTATTTCTGCCTTTTGCTATTTTGGTCACAAAGTTATTTTCAACAGAATATTGACTCCTCTAGCTACAGATATCATTCCAGCAGTCATCAATTTTAGATTTTATTGTTTGTGACTTTTTGATTTCAAAAAGGACTTAGATGTTGACCCCAGTCAAAAGAATTATGCAATAGTATATTAGAACTGTACAAGGTAATAAAAAGAAAGTATAATTTTCTTTTTAAAAATATTTCTTTCTTTTTATAGCTCTAAATTAGCTATAGCAGCAGATTGCTTTATTTGTTTGTTTACTACTATATATATTGTATCTGTACAAGTTAAACTTGAGTGATGGAGCCACAACCTTTGGTTTGAATTTCTGTCATTCAATAGCTAGCAAACAGTAAGCGAGTTACTCAACATTTCTAAATTTTGTTTTTCTCCTTGCTCAATTATGAAAAATAGTCATAATACCATCTTGCCTAGGGTTGTGGCCAAGACAAAAATTAAATCATTCCTGTGAAATCCTTGTATAGTGTCTACAAAACAAATTATAATTAACTCCCAAAGTATAGTTGATATGACACATTATTAACCCACTATTGCTTTTTTTTCTCTAACTGACAAGATTCTTTGCATTCAAACAATAGAGTTTAGTTTGAAATTTATTTATTTATTTATCTATCTATTTATTTATTTATTTATTTTGAGACAGAGCCTCAAGCTGTCACCCTGGGTAGAGTGCTGTAGCATCACAGTTCACAGCAGCCTCCAACTCCTATGCTCAAGTGATTCTCCTGCCTCCACCTCCCAAGTAGCTGGGATTACAGGCACCTGCCACAATGCCAGGCTATTTCTTGGTTGCAGCTGTCATTGTTGTTTGGCGGACCCAGGCTGGATTCGAACCCACCAGCTCAGTTGTATGTGGTTGGTGCCTTAGCTGCTTGAGCCACAGGTGCCAAGTCAGTTTGAAATTTATTTTATCACTAGTAAAAAGACATTTTGTCAGAGAAGTCTATATGCTGACAATAATCACTATGAAAAGCTGGTAAATATTTCTTCCCACAAAAAAAGTCCAATGCGTGAATGAATTGGACTGCTAAGAAAGGAGTAGCTGAGGTTAAGCATCACTGCTAAAACAAAATAAATTTTCTCCCTGGGCTCAGAAAAAGCTTTCATGATTTTGTCCATTTCCACTTGAACGGGAAAGGCAGATGAGCAGCCTGGATAGGTAAGATGAATGACTCTGACAAACTGGTTCTATTGGACAAAAATCATAAGGAATTGCATGAGTTATTAATAAAATAACATTTTTTATAGGAATGCAACCAGTACTTACTTTATAATCATCTCTGTGTTATGAATTATGGTATATATAAAATGAACATACGTTTCACTTTAATTCAGAACTGAAAACATGAAGGTATTTGGAGGAAAAGCAAAAATCTGCAATAATTTTTTTTGACCTTAAAATAGGCTACCATTTTTATAATATTACTCTAAGAGATGTTAGAAAGATCCTGCATGAGTTGAGTGTAACCTAACATGGCAAGGTACTGCTATTATCATTCACTATTATAAATGACATTCTTTCCTGTTTTCATTATGGTTGGTTATGTAGTTAATTAGGATTCATAATGAGTATTGAGTCTAAATTATTAATGTTGTAATTTAATAAACTAACATGTCATCCAGGAAATATTATTGTATTTTGTTATGCAAAGTCAATGCCTTCTTAAAAGTGCTCTGCTAGAACAATTACTTTTCTTATTGTTTTTGCTGAGTAGAAGAGTCTGGAAATCATCTCATCTGGGTATAGAAAGGGACCAAAAGCATTGAACACCTCCTTTCCAAGATATCCATGTTGGGTCTTTTGTTTCCTTTCAGTTATACATTTTATGCTTTAGCATTTTTTTTCTCCTCTCCTTTGTTGCTCACAGTTGAAAGCACTTATAGCAAAACCATTTAAGACCTTTGAGAATGTACTAAGCTCTACTGTGGGTCCATTATCTCTTTGTGTGGAGGAGGAGAGCCTATGAGCGTCTTGATGACATGTGGGATCACTAAGTCCAGCTGTTTGGAGAAACGGCTCACCAGGTCCCCACTGGGGGCCACTCCAAGAAGGTCATGGGTAACCATAGGACAATTTGCAGCAGCTCCACGTGCAGAAGACAGGGAGTAAAATTTCTCCAATAGACACTGCCATGTAGTAGCCAAACGTGGTGATACATAACCTCTCAGGCTGTCTCTGCAGCCACCTGCCCACTGTGTCCATCACCCATGCCGTTTTCCATCTGACTGGACTCTTTCCTTAGAATGCTAATGCCTGTCGCCTTGTCATCCTCCAATTGCTGATCTTGCTCTACACTGATGTGCATGCACCAGAACATGGTGAAGGCCAATCTCAGGCCAATAGCCCCTCTAGGAACATCAGCCATTCTCTCTATTCAAGCAGGACAAGCCTCTACCCAGCCTGAAAGGGTATCTACCAATACAATTTCAGGCATCACGGCAAAATCAAGTTTTCCAATCAAAACCTCACATGTTGGGTTCCGTGTGCAGAGGGTCACTTTCTGTCTTTGGATTGTTTGAAGCACAATAATCTTTTGCAAAGCAGGTTCTCACAAACGTGGTCCCACCAAACCCTGGAAGGTACATTCCTGATGTGTGCAGTCATGTGGGTGCCTCCTAAGAGACCAAAGCAATGCCTCAGGTAGGAGGACCAGTCCATGAGAATGTTTTCCACTGTAGTAAGAACTTCCTGTTAGTGTACTTGGGTTTGGCTATTTATGACCTTCATGTTTGTACACATTCTGCTTCAGAGTGTTTTTGTACTCTGCGGCTAATTACTTTTAGATAATAAGATGGCTCTGCACTAGAGGAGTGGAGGAGGATGTGACTGACAATAAGTCTTCAGTCCCACATCCACCAGGTTACAGCGCTGAAATGGGAATGGTCTGAACTTCTAACACTGACAGGGAACAATTTGGCCGGGGGACAACCATAGCCATAGGAGGTTATTCATGTACAATCGTTGTGCTGTTTATAAAGAGAAAAGACATTGAGAAAAGCATAGATTCAGACAACAGAGGAAGGAACTGGGGTCCCCTGCCTCACTAGAAGCTCTCATCCAAATGTCCCCTCCAATGCTCCCCCTTCAGGAATGACTGACAGGATTCTCCTGGGAGTGGACCGAGTGGGATGGAAGGGGGTTCCCCAGCTACACCCCAACCTGGTGCAGACCCCAGTGCTCTGGCAGCCAGAGCAGAAGTGAGAAGGCCGTTGGTAAAGCATGAGGCTTAGGAACTTACATGCCACTTAGTTGCATTTAAATGGCAGGATCCTGAAAGCTTGTTGCCTTGTAGGTAACTCTGTTTGATAAAAGCTTAGAGAATTTGAGGAAACTGCCATCCAATCGATTTGTAAGTACTTATCTGTGATTGCTAGAAACGGCGTCTGCTTCCTAGACATCTGATCACTGATGAAATTTTTCTTAAAAAAAAATTAACATTAAAACTAATTAGCAATTATGTGTATTAAGAGAAGAGGAGAAAGATTCTTCTGTTTAAGCACGTCTCAGACAAATACGTTCAAATTCAGGACTTAGGAAAAGTCAATTTCAATCAGATTAAAAGAAGATTTTCACAGAAGATTGTCTGAAATTTGCAAAAATAACAATTGACAGGAAGAATGATATAACGATTATGATCATTTTTGTGTATTTTAGAGTGGCTAAGAAAATTGTGTCCAAATCGCTATTCTGTCAGGCATTATCTTTTAGAAGAAAATTGATGTATATGGATGAGAAGATGCTTAAATATGGTACGACAGTACACTAAGTAGGGATACAACTGCAGGTATATACAGGGTATCCATAAAATTCATGGGCAATTTAAAATAGTGTGCAATTTAAAATTGCACACAAACTTTATGGACACCCTGTATTTGGAGAATAAATGTAGTGATTGTTCTGTATCCAAGCTTTGGATGGCAGTACACACATTTGTTAGGGGAAAATATCAGAATTAAGGAGAGTCCATTGTGGTCAACTGTGAGTACTCATTGAAATGATTATAGCCTGTGTTCTTTATAGACCTACTACTGTAGCAGAAAGGCATTGTAATATCATGTTAGAAAATTTTTATGTATTTTTATCTAGAATTTGTATATGGGTTCAGCAATTTAAACCTATTTCATTAAAAATTGAATTATTGTTGCAATATGGAAATGTTTTTAAATGGACTAATTAAATCAGGTAAATTTAGGAGATAACATTTCAGAAAAGCTAAGTTAACTGAACTATCTCGAATTGAGATTTCCCTAAAAGCAATTTATTGAAATAATACATACAAATACAAAAGAAGTACTGATTAACTTATTGATTAACAGTATAGTGAAAGGAATTGTATTAATTTTAAAAATCATCAATTATTGTTATTTCATATTTTATAATTTACCTTGAAGGCCTAATATTTTGGGTATAAGTGTCACAGAATCCATATGATTACTCTAGTAGAGGACAGAATTTGGGGAACGCTTACTGAAATTTAAAATGCTGTAAGTAAGTGGCCATTTAATCAAGCTAACAGCATTAAAGAAAAATAGGAATAAAAAAATCCTTTTACATATCATCAATTTAGTGAAAATGCACACATATGTACAAAATTGCCACAGTATTTTAATATTTTTAAACCAAAAAATATTATAAATCCCTTTTCTATAAAAATCTTTAAAATCGGCTTCTCTTTCTAACTTCCTGTTTCTATTTGTTTCACTCAGTGACCAAAATTGAATCTTACAGTCATTTGTGCACCTTTCACTCCTACTCTCCTATCTCCCTATATTCCTTACATCTCAGCAATTTTCAGGTAGCTTTTGAAAACAGCAATATAGAGTATGATGGGTCTGGTGAAAAGACAGCCTGGAAATAGACAGGAAGTGCATATTAAACACCTCTGTATACTGAGACAATTCAGTAAAAAAAGACTTGAGAAGCCGCAGTCATTTGTGCAGCGTGCAGTACTCCAGCAGCGCTCCAGCAAGATGAATCCGGCTGTCCAGATGGGTTCCAGCAGGCAGTACAATCCAGCCGCAGCCTCCGAGCGGAGTACGCAGAGCTGCAAACCAGAACGACTGATGAGAGACAGTGGGCATGAAAAGAGACAGGGCAGCAGGTGTCAGAGCCCAGATTTGGGGCAGTGAATTAAGAGCAAGAGTTCAGCACCTAATGGACTGGTGACAATAATCTCAGTATTGATGATGCTCGTGCTCTGAGCAAAGTCTGACTGAATGCAGATCATTCAAGTATTTAAACTAGGGACCATAGCTTGTCTCTAAACACTAAGATGTAGGTTGTTCCATCTCGTATTTAAAAGGTATTCAGTGTCTTTTTAGACTCTTCTTTCTTCATGCCTTCTATTGGGAACTCTCGGTACCACTCCTATCCTAGTGGTTTAATAAAAATTCCCAATTATTCTAACATTAATAACCTCCTCAGTGACGATGTATACTTCCTTTTTTTAAAATCCAAATGAGATAATTACAGCTTGATTAATCTTTCTGAACAAACTAAATTCAGCAACTTGCAATTTGTCTTCCAAGTTAGACGTAAATTCTTCTTTATGATATTCAAAGATCTTTACAGTAGAAACTCAGTTTTACTGCTCAAGCCCCCTACCTTATTTTTCTTGTAACATACCTTACTCATCTTTTTAATGTAAGTTTGCTTCACATATTCTGAAGAAATAGAGCTTATTAGGTTTTTATAGATAAATTTTTCCAAATTTATTTTTATTTTGTTCTTTCCACTGAAAATGTAACCACAAACTTTAACAAATTATTTTCTTCCAATGAAAATTTAAATTTCCAATAAACAATCAACCACTGAACCAAGTTCCCCACATGTCTTTCTTCATTTCCTTATTCCAGTAACATGTTTTTTTCTTTGAGTAGTGATGGTGGGGAGATTTGGGTCATAATTACTAGCAAATTTTTCTCCCATTGACCCAAGATAAATATGGGCTATTGGAGTAGGTGGGTCAAGGAAGATGGAAAAAAGAAAAGACAATAAAAAAAAAAAATTCAGTATATTATCCGTGATTTGGCTTTTGCTTAACACAGATCGCTTAAGCTATGTTAATGATCCAAGAATACAGGTCAACCAAATCTGACAAAAATCGTTATTGATTGGCTTTGCTTTTCTTATTCGAAAACACACATACTTGCATACTTATATACAGGTATTCACAAAGGTATTAGATTAGTGCTACCTACTGCTGATTTCTACATCTTTGGGCCAGATTTGTTTCTATAATGACATCTGTAGTTAGATTTCTCAAGTTCAGTTGCTTACCCAGAACTACTTGTTTATTTAACTTCAAATTTATACTCATACTGCTTTATACTTAGATTTCCATATGTTGTGCCATTCTGTCACTGAGTACAGTATGTTGAGTACAAGGTGTCATATATTTATCTCATTTCCATAATTTTTTATACTTTATTAGTCTAAGTGCCTAAAGTTTGAGATTTCATGTAATTAACATTGCTATAATTTTAGTAAATTTGGAAACGAGGTTTAGAACTCTGAAAAAGTACATCTACTTTTAACTTTTACAGTAGTTAAGTATTTCAAAGGAAATTATTTCATAAAACATAAAAAAGTCTCAATAGAGCAGTTATAATTGGTTAACCATTAATCTCCACTGTACATTTTTGGAAAAAAAAAACATACACTGCATATAATGTTCTCTGTGTCTCTAAAGGGATCAAAGACATAAATCCTAATGCATTAGTATGTGGATTTTATTCAACAGCAAAGAAGTACAGGAAAAAAAGGAAACAAACATTAAATGCAGAAAGTATAAGGTTAGCATCAGTAATGCTAACTGTCATTAATATAACATTTTGGTTACATGATGTTCTTCATTCCTGCAGTTATGCCATGCTGCATGCTTCGCACATTTTAATTTTTAATATATGTCAACATTGCTCCTGACCTCAGGTTTAAATTTTAATTCAGAGCCCTCCAAATACGTCCAAGAACTTCCCCAACACAAATTCAGAAATAAAGTCCATTTTATCTTAAAACTAAGTAAATGTCTTTAGGGGAAAAATATCGATAACATAAATATGATTGTTGTTCTATAAATATACACAAGTTATTTCATTACAAACTGGCAAAAGCATATTAAGACACCAAAAGTTATCTAGAGTTTTCCAACAAAGAAAAATATATACTTTTAAAAAAATTGAATCAGCATTTTTCCATGTCAAAATCCAACAGGAGGCTTTTAATGCAGGGAATAAACTAAAATTTTTTAAATACATAAAATATTGAACAAAATGGACCATTTTGAAAGTTTATTTATGCCACTTTTTAAAAGCCAGTGTTTGTTTTCTGTGAATAATATCATTTTAAATTACTACAATTAATTTGAATCTGGCTTACTTGGATTTTGCAAAAAAATACTTAATTTTTTCTTATCCAGAAAGTCATCAGAGGAAAGAGGCTGACTTGAGAGAACAAGGATTGCTCTTACATTAAAACTGTAACAAGAGCATGAGTACTGGAGTTCAAAACTGTAAAACGATGTGTGCATAATAGACAAAAGAAACGTGGGGGAAACTCAGAGTTTTCTAACGGTGACTCCTGACCTCAGCAGAAGACTATTTCACCAACAAAGTGACAATCACTTAATCCTCACTGTAGGCACATGCCAGGGCAGGTACCCTTCTTAGTTGACAGTAGGGGACAATTTAGAACAAAAGCTTTCAAGTGTTCCACCCAAAGTCAGGGAGTGATTTAGGCCTGGATTTCTTGAATGGCAAAACTACTGCTATTTCCATGTGCACACCATCCCTAAACTCACATCTCTCTTTCAAAATGGGATGGAAGTAACCGCTTCGTAAATTTATTTCAGAGGTTTAGGGATGCAAAGAATGTCTAAGAATAAAAGAAATAGCTTTGCAATGCAAATCTGTTTTAGAAATATTAGTTACATTTTAATTTACCTTTTAATTGGATGTTTACATCATTTTTATTTAGAAAAAATATCTTTATACTTTCTTGCAAAGTTTGATCGGTTTGTCTTTACTTTGATCATGGCATAATGAAATTGCATAATATTAGAATGTTTTTGTAACTGATAGACTGTGCAAATTCCTTTTTTATGCTTCAGTAGTTTTTAATTCCACTATTTCAATTTCCCAAATTGTATTTAGTTTAGCGATACACTATATTGTTTACTGTTCACATGCCCTTTATTAGTTTCTTTCAGTACTGTAACATTTGTTTTCACAGCTCTCACTTAGCCTGTTTCGCTTTTGAAAAGGAAATTCAGTTTCTTTAAATGCCATCTTAAGAATTTCAAAAGACTGAAATTTCACATAAATATTATATTTATAGGTAATATTTAAGAAAACAATCACAATCTTAAGGAGACTAAACTGAAATTTCTCATAAATATATTTATAGATAACATTTAAGAAAACAATCACAATCTTATGGGGATTAAACTTATTATCAAACTATATTTTAATTATTTATATACACAATACTAAATTCTTCAAATCATAAAAAATAATGGTCACTTCTACACTGATGTTTGGTGATTTTTTTTTTTTTATAACAAAGCCTGATAGCAGGAAAGGAATTCCCCTGAATGGCTTTCAGATATTCATACTAAAACCATGAGACAGGAGTGGATATTAGGCAGTGTGGGACCAGGTATATAATAGGCAGTGAAGACAACTTAAACAAAAACACACATAGAACTTATAATAAATCTCAGGCTTGAAAGATCCTTAACTCTACCATTCAAATACCCACATACACTCTTCAATTATTAAGAAAAGAAATACTTTTTTTTCCAGTTTCCCCACCTATGAAATGGGACAATACCTATATATGGTTGCCATAAAGATAAAATAAGGTATTATATGCAAGCTGTTTAGAATAATGTGGATACATAATAAATAATAATTATTAGCATGCAGTTGGATCATCAGTATGCAGGAGTTGTTATCACATTATGTATGTATTCATGAAAAATTTGGGAAATCACATGCTAAAATGAATACAGTCTATTAAGATATTAATTTTAAAAAGGTGTCTGTTTTGAATCATTCAATACTTATAGACTGAGTAGGATAAACAATACCAATGCTAATTAAGCAATAACAGTCAAAATCTCTGTCGATACTCACACCTAGCATCCTCATCAGTGGGTGTTTGCGACCATGAACTCTAGAATTCTTGCCTCTTTATTTAAAGGTGATTAGTGCATGCATTTTATTTGCTTCTTATAAAGATCAGAGTCAATAAAATTAAAAATATGATCTATCAATTTAAACTGGGAAAAAATCACTCTCATATAGTGCAGAGAGCATAATATAGTGGAAAATGTAGCTCATCTAAAAACCACCAAATCATACTTACACTAAACGAAAAATGTTTTATAAGATTGTCATCATTTTTTAAAGGTCTGTATTTGTATGTTTTATTTTTTATTTCAAAATATCATGATACAAATGTTTTTGGTTACATGGATGTCTTCTAATGCTTGAGTCGGGACTATAGGTGCCCATCACCCAGGAGGGTTTGGTGTTTGCAGTAGGCAGGTTTTTGCTCATCTCCTTTCCACGTCTTTCCTCTGCTTGATTTCTACTGAGTTTATGTACCTCTCTGCACATACGTGTTCATCAGTTTGTTCCAGTATGATAGCAAGTACATGTGGTACTTGTTTTTAGTACCAAGATATCCCTAGAGTAAATAAATAAATTCTGCAAAACCTCAGGATCAGAGTACCCAAAACAGTAACATTTCTATACACTGGTAACAGTCCAGCTGTGAGTCAAATCAAATACTCAGTACCCCATATAATTCACAATGGCCAAACAGAAAATAAGATACCTACGAATGTACTTAACCAAGGCAGTGAAAGATCTTCAGAAAGAGATCTACGAAACACTGAGGAAAGAAATTGCATATGACAAAAACAAATGGAAAACAGAAAAATGTATCATGCTCGTGGATGGATAGAATCAATATTGCTAAAATATTACCCACAATTGACTTACATAGTCAATGAATGCAATCCTCATCTAAATACTAAAAGCATATTTCACAGATCTAGAAAAAATAATTGTGTGCTTCATTTGGAACCAGAAAAGAGCCAGAATAGACAAAGCAATCTTAAGCGAAAAGAACAAATCTGGAGGAATCACATTACCAGACTCAAAATATACCACAAGCCTGTAGTAACGAAAATGTCCTGGTATTGGAACAAAAATAGAGACACAGAACAATGGAACAGAACAGAGAACTCAGGTGTAAAACCATTCACAGAAAGCCAACTGATCTTTGACAAAGCAGACAGGAGATACTGATAAAAAGAAGCCTATTCAATAAATGGTGCTAGGAAATTTGAATAGCCACAGGAAGAAGAACAAAACAGCATCCTATCTCTTGCCACTCACAAAAATTATTTCAACATGGATAAAAGAATTAAATATAAGGCATGAAAGCATGAGAATTCTGGAAGAAAATGTAAGAAACACCATTCTAGATGTCAGCCTAGAAAAATAATTTTTAACTAAGGTCTGTGTTTATTTGTAAGAGTTTTTCCTTTAATTGTGAGGGAAATAATTGCCCCTGTACACTACAGAAATAATAACATGGGGAAATGCCATCAAAAACAAACAGAAATAAAATTAATAAAATGAAGTGCAAGATGTCATTGAATACTACAAAACCTTATACCATATTGATGGATATATTCAAAAGAATACCTATAAAAATCCCAGTTGGAATTTCCTAGATCCTAAAATTCACAATCAAATGCAAGGGACTTAAAATAGCCAAACTGATTCTGAAAAATAGGGCAAAATTCCAGGGCTAACATTTGCCAGTACCAAAACCAACTACAAATCCACAGTAATCCAGATAGGGTGGTACTTGCCTAAGGACAGACATGTACATTGATAAAATAGAATTGGAAGTTCAGAAATCCTCCCTCTTGTGCTTCATTTCACTAAAGTTATTTCCATTTGTTTTTGATCCTGTTGTGAATGGAAATTATTTAAATTTACTTTATTGTTCATCCTTAGAATATAGGTAAAAATATAGATATTGCTGTAGGCTACAGTAAGCCATTTATATTTATGAAAAATAAGTGTAACAATTAAATGGGCTTTGCAAGTACAATCCACTGAATGCAAAATCCTTTTTGATGAAACACGGGGTTAAAAGTCAATTTCTGAATGATCCAGGTTTTTTTACAAATGTAATTCTTTTTTAGGCCCCATAGAATATATACACTGATATGCACACATTTATTAGTTACTATTCTTTTTGTGTGCATGGAATTTTCTTATCACATTTATATTATGTATGTATAGATACACATACACACAGATATATTACCTTCATCTCATCTTTTCAAGGAGACAAAGTCTCGGGTCATCATTTGGCAGCTGATTTATTTCTGAAGGTTTTGACTTTAAATCTATGTATAATTTTTAATTATAATTTTACCACTCAATGAACCTCACAATGGCAACATTTTAGCATCTATCTGCCCTGACAGATGGCGAACTAATGAGCCCCGCTCTACGTGCATACTGATATCTTTCCTCCACACCACTTCTCTGATCCACTGGGAGGTCAAAGAGCAAGTTGTATTTATCTTCTTTGTTTCATTTGGTCTTTAAAAATCATGAGGCTGATTAGCAGAGAATATACATTTTACACCTCATAGTTACTCTCATTAATGTTTGTTTCACACTTTGACAGATGCCATTGAAAAAAAAATCAATGCCTGAAGTGAATTTTAAAAATCAGAAATTGTAAATGTCAACCTCCGTCATTTTTCAGAACATTAAGTGGGCCTTCTTGCTGAAGCAGAAAATAAATTTTGCCATATATAATCTATAAACCCACATATAAAAATATAAGTATATCTAAAGGTACATATATATATAATTTTTAATAATGGTTTATTGAAAATGTGTCCTATGAATAACTTGTAGGCGCCCAAGATCTTTTCTGAGGCCTGTGAAAGCTTTCACATTTTAAAGACCAATCCATTAGGACTCATTTTAATCTGAAGATAGCCAAAAATTTATCTCCGTAGTCATTGAATTTTCTCAGAAGCAAATCATTAAATGAAATGAGTTTTATATGAGGAGGAGACTTATCTAGCTTGTCCATCATTATCCTTTACAAGGGTTGGCATAGAGTCACTCTTCATTACATAATGAAATAAAGTAATCTCCTTAATATTCACTTTATCTTGATACATTTCCATCCCTTTTAAACTCTGGTCAAAGGAATAATTTTGTACAATGAAAAGGTCATGAAAAGAGTTTAAAAACAACTTGAAGTTGTTCACAGCTTTTGAAGGAGGATAGCAGAATTCAGAATTACAGATTGTAATTATTTTAAATAACATATAATTAAATAATATGCTATCACATCATGTTTTGACCTTATAGCAGAATAAACTGTAATTCACTTGCTGTCCTTTCACATCAATATTAGATTTTTGTCCTGTTTATCATATAAGTAAGAAATATATTTTTAACTTATAATTAAATTAAAATTTTAATTTATTCGCTTAATAAAGAAACATTTCTCTCTCACCTATATTTTTTCATTGAGACTTTCTTTCATGTTTTCTTTCTGTTGTTTTTTCTCTCCTCTTCTGAGGGGAGATTCATAACAAAATTATTTTTAATTTTTAACCTTCCTTTTCTTCTGTGTGTGCAAGAATATCCTATTTTACAGAAACCGTGCTCCCAACGTCACCAGGGCCCTTATCAGATGCCATTAAGCAATAGAACACACAAAACCTGTCCTAATTGACCTTTTTCGTGGGTATTATGACTGTCTGTCTTACACTGCTTCTAATACTCTACTTTTGTGTGGAGTGTATTCCCACACCAGCTGGAGAAAAAAACATGGTTATCTTAACCTAATGAAGTTAATTTCACTTACTATGTACCCAGGCCTGGCAAATTGCCACATAGCTTTCTGTTTGCAAAACAAGTTGGTGCATGAAAATGATCCAAATTTTAAAAATCAAACATAAATATGTTGGATACTGTTGGGAAAAAAACAAAATCTTCAAAGAGTCAGGTGTGTGTGGTCATGTGCTGTTAGAAACCTTGTCACCGCCACAGTCATAAAGTCAGTCGTCACCAGGAAGAAACACAGGAAAGGGTGAATTTAAGGAGTGAGCTGATCATCAGCAAGCTGTAAGGAGAAGACACCATATCATGATTTAAGTGAAAGGATAAGAGGAGATATAGGGCCATGTTGTGTTTGAAGAGTTTTCAAAATAGTAATCAAAATAATATTATACCTAAACTTAACAATCAATTCTCTATTCACTTGTTTTGACCTTAACTTCAAAGTAACCAATGTTTTACTCCTTTGGGGAAATTCTGTACTCTAATAAGCCGATGTTTTACTCCTCTTGGGAAACTCTGTAATCTTATAACCCTATTTTCTTTTTTTAATTTGCCATTAAGCTAATTATTACACGGTTCTTCCTTCTGTTAGAAAATGAACCTCTGTAGGGTAGAAGTCATGGTTTATTCTCCAGTGTATATCTACATTGTGGAACATAATTTCAGATTCGCCCACTCCTTGCTGAAGAACTTACTTGATAAAAATGAATAAATGAAAAATTAGTAAATGCACTTATGAAAATAGTATTTAGCCTTGAAGAGTACATAATTCAATTTAGATTATTTATATATTTACTCTTTCATACATTTTCCATTTATTTGGAAGAACAAAAATCATGCAACATGAGTTCAGTTTTTAAATATTGTAGATGACTGATATGATTTCCTTGTGTCATTCTTTGAAGAAACTCTCATATAAAATTATTAGTTTTTTCCACAAAACAGCCATTTCTATCTTTAGTAACCATTAATGAATGGTTAATTGTAATAATAAAATAAATAAATCTTCTCTATATTAAGACAAAAGAGGAAAAGTATGATGCCGACCAATAGAAAATACATATATCACATTACAAATTTAATATAATGACTTCCCAGATTTTAAAATTCCTAGTCCTTTTGAAAATTGGGAAATTAGCTATTTCTAGCAATTTAAAAAGCCTAGTGTTGTTTTTATTAAACTATAGTGAATCTGCACATCTTTTTTATTATTTTTGTTGTAATTATATGAATTATAGTAATATCAGTTATGAGAAAGATAATAAATAGATGATAAACATATAAACATATACTACTATATCTAAATCATTATTAGATATAATAATAACTAAAATGATATCTTGCTGCCAATATTTGAATCACTACAAATTGTTTTCTAATTTCTGATAATGAGATTTCTACTACCTACATTACAGATGGAGGAAAAAAATTGCTGATTCACTTGTTACAAATGAATCAAAATCACTATAAAAATGAATTTAAAACAAGTGTGTAGAAATCACACACAACACAGAAAATTCACATGTCATCAGACATATTTGTAATTGAGTATTTAGCACTTTTACTGATTCCGAAGTAGTTCCTCTATATATTGCTCATGTAAACATAAAGAAAACTGATATAAGACTCTATTTTCTATTTCTCCTTGACTCGGTGTTTGTAAGAGGAGACTCAGGTGGCCTAATGTAGCTCAAAGAAAGCTTACATTTGAAATGAAGGGGAACTTCACAGAGAATCCTGGCTGATCTCCCAGAATACTGCATTACCTCATTCAATTCAACACAGTCTAAAACTGGCCCTTAGTTTAAGGCTAGGAAACCTGCTTTGCCAAGAATTGGCCTTTTAATGGGAATCTGTCTGTGAGAGGTGGATTCGCATAAGCTACACTCATAGAAAGTGGAAATATTTCTTTTTGGCATGAGAAAAATGGCTCATAACAGAACTAGAGGGGTGTTGAATTTCTAAGAGCATCTTTATATATAGAAATTCCATAGGGAAGTCAAAGTTTACCTAATATTTTACATAAAGCATTTAAAACAATGGCATAGCATTGTCTAATTTCACTCTCAGCCCCCCTATAAGGAAGATATTCGTGGTGACCTCATTTCACAGATGAGAAAACTAAAAAAGTCAGAGAGGTTAAATAATAATTACCAGTAAAATGGCTGGATAACTGGATGAACCATCATGGGAACTCAGGTAATCAGGTTGAGGAATTAATACTTCTATGCGACATGTTACACTGTCTTTCTTGAAAGTAGGTTTGATGCAACTGTTTTATTTTCCACTGATCAAATTAGCTTGACATTAATTTTTTACATAGTGGAAATGTATTCGGAATCAGGAGAGTTTAATTTTTGAATCAGAACTCTTCAATTTTTAGAAAGTGATTCAGTAGGCCTGACATAGGTATGACAAGCATTTAGGGTTGTGATTTGGTTCTTCGTTTCTAAATTTTCATCTAAATATTCTCTTTAGATATTTAAATGCTCTTATGATTTACAGTCCAATTCCAATTTTAAAGACTTAAGAGGCAATTTTTGGTGGCCTTGCATATCTTTTCTTTGATTCATTTCACACTGGCTTCATAATATAATTCTCAGAGAGTTCTATTAATTGCAAATTATTAGAACAAAAAACTTGGTGAAATCCTCCTGGTAACTGCTAAGTCCAGATCTCTTTAACCACTTTTACTTTGCAAGGGCAGATGGGTAAATTGTTTTTTTCTCTTCATTCTCAGCAGGGAAATAGAAGATGTATAGAATAAAATTTCTTTCTTGTCATTTTCCCCCTATTCCGTATTCTATAGTGATATTTGAACCAGATGATAAACAACTGGAGTTTTAGCCCTATTCATTATATTGTAACCTCTAAGGGAAATTCTGCTTGAGGTCTTTTAATTTTGCAATTAACAAAGAAAAATTTGACCTTGTCTGAAATAGCGTTTAATTGCCCAAAGTTCTAATTTGAAACAGAATCTCTGAGGATTTGTACACCAATCCTCTTTATATATATACACACACACACAATCTTGATCTCTTACTGGTACTTCAACTTCAGTTTTATTGTGTGCTGAGAGAGATCCAAGGTGAAATCTTGATAAACCCTGATTGTCTCTTTCATGCAACATTCATCATCCTTTGTCTTTTGTATAAACCAGACATGTTATTCTTAAATTAGGTGGACTAAAGTCAACAGAAACAGAAATGGTTAAATTTAAATATAGTTTTAGGGATTTAAAATATGATGTATCTTCTATCCCAATATTTAATTTGAATTTTCAGCAGAATCAACCTTTTTGTTGTTGTTTGTTTGGTCGGTTTTTTAGCTGCTCCACATGGAAAAAGAGTTGTCTTGGTCCACGCAGTAAATATACAAACGGAAGCTGTTGAGCAAAGTCGTGTACATAAACTTTCACTACATCTGCCACCACACAGAAGCAAAGCAAGCCTCAAATAATCTGCATGAGATGGCTGCAGGTTGTACACCCCCATGAGATTTAAGTAGGTCAGATATTAAATTCAGTGTATACACAAAAAATTGAATTTCATATGTGCAATTAAACAACTGACTCAAAACTTTAAATCTGCAAAATGAGGATTCAGGCATTTATGATCTCACGATCTCAAGATCACACATGTATGTTCAATGACATAGCCAGCAATAAACTGGTCAGATCCAAACTGAAACTGTCAATGCTGGTGTCATTCTGTTTTCCCATGTGTCATTTATTGTGTGATTATAAAAACTCTTCTTAATTTTATTTTATTTATGATGCTATGAAATACAAATCTATAAAGATATAAATATTCCAATGTAATGCATTTAAAATTTACATATATTTTTGGGCGTAAATGGAGCACTTTCTACTACATGCTCTAGACACTCAGAAAAGCAAACCAGGAAAGTCAAATTTACTACTGGAAGTTGAAGGCCCTCAGGAAGCTTTTATCTAAATTCTGACCATTTAGAGACTGTTGTGGGAACAGGGCGATTGTCTGAAATTCTTGGCTATTTTTGCAAGGCCTTAAAGTGACAGCACACATCCTGTAATTTTGATATGAGACAAAGAGTCAAGAATCTGGATGTTGGGCAGCACCTGTGGCTCAGGGAGTAGGGCGCCGGCGCCATATACCGATGGTGGCGGGATGAAACCCATCCTCCGCTGAACTGCAAAACAAAAAAATAGCCAGGCGTTGTGGCAGGCACCTGTAGTCCCAGATACTCTACTTGGGAGACTGAAGCAAGAGAATCACCTGAGCCCAGGAGTCAGAGGTTGCTGTGAGCTGTGTGATGCCACAGCACTCTACAGAGGGCGACAAAGTGAAACTCTGTCTCTACAAAAAAAAAAAAAAAAAGAATCTGGATGCTCTTGCATTGGGTGCATAAATGTTAATGATTATTAAATTATCTTGTTGGATTGAAAAATTTACTATGAACTTGAAAAAGCATATATTTTGATCCATGTTTACATTAAATGTCT
The DNA here is from genome assembly GCA_963573935.1 of Arctocebus calabarensis. Lineage (NCBI taxonomy): Eukaryota > Metazoa > Chordata > Mammalia > Primates > Lorisidae > Arctocebus > Arctocebus calabarensis. The sequence goes on along the minus strand of CAUYON010147426.1, from coordinate 7,418 downwards.
GGGCTAACATAAATGACCTAAAGGGTTGAAAATTTGGTGGTCTGTCCACTCAGAGACAGACATTCATCTTGAGATAGGCCAGATGTAGAATTTAGCAAAGTAGCTTCTTCACTCTGAATCATGGTTTTCTAATCAACAAAGGCTGTAGGTAATGAGGAATTATCTCTAAGGTTTCTTTCTTCTTAAATTGCTTTCCCCCCAGTTTTCATCAACTATTTTGTAATCTAATTATGCCCATCAATCCAAGGACCAGTTTATAGCCTCCAGATGTGAACTTAAAATCTTAATCTCTTTCCTTTCTGATGGAATTGACCCTTTCTTGGCCAAGGCAATACCATCAAACTGAGTTACTGGTCATGGGAAGGAAGGTCAGACATGCCTCATCATGCTCCTTCCATCCTGGAGGCACCCTTCATTACTCACTATTAGGCCTAATGCTACACAAGACAAACCCGCAGTTCCTATATTTCCCTAACTAATCACTTGAGTCTGGGTATATGGCAGTAGCTTGTGTCTGATCAATAGATTTCCTATGTTAACTTAAAACATAAGAGGAGGGGGGAGGATGAGTGGAGGGAAGTTAAATGGTGGGGCCATACCTATGGTGCATCTTAGACGAGTTCAGACAAAACTTACTAAATGCAGAATACAAATGTCTTCATACAATAACTAAGAAAATGACATGATGGCTATGTCAAACATCTGAAACATTTTCATAGTTTGATGAAAATGTTTCAGATTGTATATGAAACCAGCACATTGTACCCCTTGATTGCACTAATGTACCCAGCTATGATTCAACAATAAAAAAAAAAATTCCAAGCCTTTAGACAAAGCTTTGTTTCTTTTACAAATTATAAATCAACAAGTCTTTAAACCCACCTATAACCCATGCCTTTGAGATGTCCTACTTTTTTGAGCCAGACTGAGGTATGCCTGTAGGCCTTTCATGTATTAATCTCTGACTTTGCACCTAATTTCAGTATCCCTGAAATGTATCAAACCAAACAGTAACCCAACACGACAAGTCCACTCGTTCACGGCTTCTTGGACATGGCTCCGGACCATGGTCTTCAAACTTAGCTTAGAATAAACCTCTTTAAATTACTGTACGGAGTTTGGCCTCTTTTTGGTTGACACAGATAATTGAGACAGTTTTGCTCTGCTTACTTTCCCCATCACAGAAGTTTAAACTGTAACAGTATTTCCATTACAAGGCATTGTAGCAAATATTTCATAGACTTTTCTTATACAACTGTTTAAAAAAAAACGATTAGGTACAATTGTTCTCCTTGTTTTATAGATGAATATAGTTTGCTTCAGAAAGGTATGGAAACTTTCCTAAATTTATTTTGCCAATGACAAGAGTTTTTTAGCCTTAGATCTACACTAATCTGACTTTAGATTTGTGTGATGAATTTCTTAGAGTCAATATTTTACAAATTCAATAGGACTCTGACCTTACCCCCGGAGAGGCAAAACTGAAAATGGGTAGATAACTTCCTTTGAAGTCAGACACACCTAGGTTACAAGTCTATTATTTCAATAATTTAATTTCCATATTTATAAAATAGAAATTTATTTTCTACTTTATAGACTAGGAGGGAGGTGAAGTGAGGTGAATTAAAGTAATCATTATGAAATTTCTAGGGACAATATGTTAAACAAAATAGGTACACTACCAATTGATGGCAAAAGAGTCAATTCAGACTGTCTGCTGCATTCCTAAAAAGTACTATCAAGACTTGAACAATTTCTTGGAGCAAAATGCCTTTTCAAGGAAACCATGGAATTCGAGTGTCAAAATTAGAGTGATGATGTTATTTTCTTGGATCGGCGTCCTCTGTTACATTATAGATATTATTTTAAATTAATAGTATTTCTTATTTCATTTAGCTATTTGAGAAAATCAGCCCAATCCTTTCACTATCAAGTAAATTAATAAAGCAATAGCTATCTATATAATTCATAGATTCTGAATCAAGATGTTCATATAATAGAAAAATTTAACTGAACACTTTAAAATGATGTTAAAACTTTTATCATCTTCCACAGACTGAGAAACAGAAAAATTATTTACATTAATACACTTAGAATATCTGTAGTACTCATATATATTCTGTATAGGCAGCTCTCTCTCACTCTTTCTCTCTAAATATTTATATACACATATATGTATATGATAATGAATAAATTGGTTTGAGCTTTAAAAAAGTGTTCTTTGTGGCTATTTTGATTGCATTGTATTTTTATGTTTATGTGCATGGCATTTAGGATATTTTTTTCAGTATATTCTACTCAACATAAGAGGTTTTATGAATATGATTAAATACACAGTAATCTATTCATTATCTTAATTATTTGCATGGAATGCAAATTATAGGCTGAAGCTATTCAATCAATGTATTTTAGAAAAAGTCATGCAGAGAATCAACATTAAACAAGTATTTGCTTTCAATTAGGAATGTGTGACTTTCTTAGAGCCAGTCATTTGAAAATATAATTTGCACACTAATTGTAAATTGCAAAGTCATCTTCCAGTTAAACTGCTACTGGTTTTCATTTTTTATGTTAATTTTAACTTTTCATCTCTAGATGGTGCTCTAAGTACCTGCATCACAGCCAGCCACGTTAACACTAGTACAAAAAGCGAAAGAAATGAAAGCTTAACAATAAAAAGTGTACCAGAACCAAATAAATTAACTCTAAAAAATTCTTGGAACTTTTGCTGTAGGCCAGAAAAACATATTTTGTCAGGTGATTAAGCCCATAACAAAGATGTTTGAGTGTTGTCCTTATTAGAAATAGGAAAACAGCTATTGCTGAGAAATACTTAAATCTAGTTGGTAAATTCAGAATTGATCTTTTTAAGCTAACTTATATACCTTTTTTGAAATCTATGTGTTGTATGTTATATACTTGGGATGAGAAACAATGTATATAGATAAATTATAAAATCATAAAGTTACTTTATTCAAGCCCATTAAGACATCTTGAGACTGAAAACACATCTAAATGAATAAATGAAAATCAATCAATCTTTTTCTTTAACTATCTATCGGTGGTTAGCCAAATATGGCCTGCACGCCAGACTCAGCTTGCTGCTTATTTTTCCGTCACATTCTGAGCTAAGATTATTTTTCACATATTTAATTTTGTTTTTAAATTTTAAAAAAGCATAATATTTTGAAACACATGGAAATTATGAAAAATTCAAATTCTGGTGTCTATAAATAAAGCTTTATGGGAACCCTGCCAAGCTAATTAGTTTAAATACTGTGGATGGTTGCTTTCACACTACAGATTATAACCACAGAGTCTAGTACTGTGACGGGGATCCTATGGGCCACAGTGCCGAAGATATTTGTTATCTATCCTTTACAGAAAAAAATTGCCAACTTTTGTATCAAATGAAAGTTGTTGATTATTAAATGATCTTGTTTGCTGGTGACATTAATTTTAAGGAGACAGCTAAAACTGGCTGAACTCTAAACTAGTGCCCTAAGTTAAAATAATAGGCAAGACAGTAGGAAAATGTTAGTAATTTTTAAATTTAGTACTTTAGAAAATCTGTCACTAAAAGTGGCTTCTGAATCTCATATCTACTCAGGAGCAACATAATATATTCAAAACTTAAACATTTAGCCAGATTCTTTGTTTGGCATCATGTAGCCACAACAACATCAATGCAAACACAATAGAATTTTAATGAATTTAAATGGGTTATGTGAATCTACTATGTGGATTATGTTCAGTGTATAATTCTCCCCAATGTGACACTTGCATATTAATCAGAATTTTGTCCTCTTTGGATTTTAGTTTTTATCAATTGTTCCAATAACATACCTCTTTTGAAGAGAATTACAGAAACATTTTTGCTGCTACACTTCAAAGCCTTATCACTTCCTTCTTTTATAGTCCTTGTGACCTTCATTCTTATAATTATGTTATCAGTTCTCTGGCTTGCAAGGGAGAGAAACACAAATTCAAAACCTCTTAAGAGGGGAAAAAAAGACTTTGTTGGAAGGACACTCAGGCATTTCATGTAATAGAAATGGAAATAAGAGTGAAATGATCAACATTATTTCCCAGGCTATTTTCTCTACTTGGCATTTTTGTGTTGTCTTTTTATGATAATGAACAAAATTTAGGCGTGCCTAAAACATTTTTTAAAATGCTAAGACGAAAAGTAAAGTTGAAAGAAAAGATACGCAACCCACATTCAGTCCTCATAAAATGAGGTCACAGGAAGTGCTGAAGCCTTGTATTTGCTGTTGTCTCAATTCTCTCTGCCATTTTGTTAAACCAGATTATTATGTTGGAGTTAGAATTGTATAAATTATAGAAGCACTGGACATTTTCAGAGTTATGATTAAAAAAAAAAGTAACACTATCAGTACTAACTAGAATTCAGCACAACGTTATACATGAATCTATTAAGGTTCCACTGATATGTGTGTTTCTTCAATGTGGAGCATTGTCTTTGAGAAAGATTTCCTGAATCAAAATATAATATCAGTTTATTTGTATTAGAATTCTGGTATTAAATAGAAGTAGAAATGCTGCTTTTATGAAGAATTTTGGGTTAGAGCAATATAAAGAAATAACTTACATTATACAGAAATTATGGATGAAGCTCATGGGTAGATAATTTAGATAAGTTAAAAAAAAACAAAACATCTGTTCAAGATATTTCTTTTGGCTAAATGGCCATTCCAGGTTGCCACATGGTCAATATGATTGAGTGGGTCATAATTAATTGGCAATTAACATGGAGCTTAACACAAACAACCATGAACTAATATGATGACTGAATACGGAAATGACCACAGATCTGAACAACTTGCTATCAAGTAGAAATATGCGTTTACCCTTTCATAACTAACTTGTTCATCTATGCTTGCAAAGAATATATCCAATAATGTATCAACTCACAATTATTTTCATACGCTCTTTCCTAAGTAGTTCTGATTCAAATTTTTAACTGTAAAAGTACAATTTTGCCCTTTGCAACAGTATTTCTAATAATTCTGGTAACAGATATTGTATTTTCTTGATTTTTCTCTCTCATCAAGTAAAAATCTCAATTTCTAGGTCAATTCTATGATTTGATTTCCTGTACCATTCTCACTATCTTCTGTCCAAATTTTATTTTGTCTGTGTCTTTTTAAATATCAAGAATCTAAGAATTAAAGCAAACTAAGAATTAAAAGGATCCAATGTTATGTATGTTTTATTATAACATAAATACATAAATAAACTACTACCACCAACAAACTCATCGTTAAAGTGGCTGAAGAAGATAAAGAGATTAGAAATTTGACTTTGGTATGTGGGTCTTTCTCACTGGGGTTAGGTAATCTCTCAGGGTGGTTTTTATTTCCATTTCACTGATAATTAAGGATGATGAGCAATTTTCCATATGCTTATTAGCCATTCATCTGTTGTTCTCAAGCTGTAGATACTGGCGTGGTTGTGGAGAGAAGGGAACACTTTTTCACTGCTGGTGGGACTGCAAACTAAAACAACTGTTTTGGAAGGACATATGGAGAATCCTCAAAGAACTCCCATTAGATCCTGCAATCCTATTATTGGGCATCTACCCAGAGAAACAAAATTATTTTACCATAAGGAAATTTGCACTACACTGTTTATTGCAGCTCAATTTACAATTGACACATTGTGGAAACAACCTAAACTCCCACCAATCCAGGAATGGATTAACAAACTGTGATATATGTATACCACGGAATAGTATACAGCCACTAAAAAGGATGGTGACTTTATATCTTTTGTATTAATTGGGATGGAGTTGAAATATGTTGGAATACATGTAAACCATCACCACAAGAATAGAGAAGCAAGAATCCAATGTGCTCAATCCTGATATGAGGACAATTGATGCTAGTACATGGTGGGGTTAGGGGGCATGGAGGGAAGGAGAGAGGGAAGGAAGAAAGGAGGTGTGGAGTCATGGGGTGTGATACACCTCTTGGGGGCAGGACACTATTAATAGAGGGATTTCACCCAGCAAACGCAAACAGGATAACCTGGCTCGTTGCATCCTCAGTGAATCCCCACCAATTAAGAAAAAAAAAAAAGAAATTTCAGTTTGGAAATTTGGGAAAATAATCCTAATTAAAATAGGCACTGAAACATGCCTAACTAGTTTTCTTAAAATTTGCATGAATAATTTGATATAACACTTCATAAATCATCCTGAAGCAGGAAATGGTTTAAACGTGGACCAGTTACTCCCCCTTGAACTTCCTCCTGTCCAACAAGTGAAAAAAAAAAAACTGCTTTTTTTTATTTGCTATTTTTCAGACAGTTATTTACTCATTTTCTCATGCTGCTCTTTGTACTTGAAAGACCTTTATTTCATTTTATCCTTTAAGTTTCCCCATCACGATTTTCTCACATGCCCTCTGAGATATACACAAGTATAATGATTCTATCAGGTCATTTACAAAGACAGTGAATTCTGAGCAGGGGAAGACAGAAGTTATGACATGTATGTGAATTGGCAGATTCTCCTCCTAGAAGACTGTTTAAACTTTGGATTGGAGGCCAGATGAGCAGTGGGAAGTGGGCCAAGATAGTCCTTTGAACGTTTATTCTCTTGTATCAAATATAAGTCACTACATTTGTTTTCAATAACACCATTTCAAATAATTGCCACTTTTAAAGATGAAGTTACTGGAAAACGTGCTGTTTCTAAGAGATTTCTCAGATATCCAAAAAGTTCTGTTTTCACAAAGATGAACAATAGTTGACATTTTCACTCTTTAGTTCTCTTGGGCAAATGTTTATAAAACACATTGCTATTCTACACACACAGATATCTCAAGTAATTATCATTAGCATAGAATGTACGTTTGCATTGCTGTATGTCTTAACAAGGCTTAGCTCCAAGTCAACTACATGCTAGAATTAGAATTATAAGGTCATGAAATTCGTCATTCCTGCCTGGTTTTTAAAGGTACCTCTAATTTTCCATTTTACCAGTCATCTCACACACACCCCAGGTGCAAACACATATAACACCATGACTTGTGGAATTAATAATTCAGATTTATTAAATATGTGACAATATTGTTTTGTTTTGACTTCAGTTTATTTTTATATTCAAATTATATCATGATGTTGTGTGTTTCAGCTGTGAAATAGTGGCAGGTTAAAAAAATACAGACACTAACTAAAGGGCTGGGCCCTGGACCTAAGTCAGCTTATCATGAGCTAATAATCTTTAAAAAATAATACCTCTGGCTCGGTGCCTGTGGCTCAACAGGCTAAGGCTAACAGTACACCTGAGCTGGCGGGTTCAAATCCAGTCCCAGGGCCCGCCAAACAACAATGACAGCTGCAACCAAAAAATGGCCGGGCGTTGTGGCGGGCGCCTGTAGTCCCAGCTACTT
>CAUYON010147424.1:0-29267 GCA_963573935.1 Arctocebus calabarensis | reverse complement strand
ATAGATGTCGATAAAGGAGGAGTGAGTAAGTGATTAAACAAGTGAGCACATATAGATGTCGATAAAGGAGGAGCGAGTAAGTGATTGAACAAGTGAGCACATATAGATATCGATAAAGGAGGAGCCAGTAAGTGATTGAACAAGTGAGCACATATAGATATCGATAAGGGAGGAGCGAGTAAGTGATTGAACAAGTGAGCACATATAGATGTCGATAAAGGAGGAGCGAGTAAGTGATTGAACAAGTGAGCACATATAGATATCGATAAAGGAGGAGCCAGTAAGTGATTGAACAAGTGAGCACATCTAGGGAAGGAGGGAGCCCTGGAGCAGGGCCGACGAGCAGGGGCACAGGTGGGCAGGGTGGCCGTGCAGAAGATGCGTCCACCCTGAAAGACACTGACTATGTTGGGCAGAAGCTTCTGGTAACGGAAGGAATGTCCGGGAGATAGTGGATGACCGATTATGAAGGATTTTGGATTTGCTCGCTGGCCTGTCATGCTGTTTATACTTGTACAATTCACACACATTTCTATAGCACATCAGAATTGATAAGGCCGCCTTCGAGTTCATCTGAGTCCATGTGAGCATATATTCTTTCTCCCGTTTCTCCTGGAAAAGCCAAAGGACAAAAAATGGCCTCCCTGGCCCTTTCTCGCTGACCATCTGTGGTCAACAAATAGTTAAAACATACAAGGGCTCCCTTCAGTCTCTGTTGATGGAAGAGAGCTAGCAGGGTCAGTAGTATGGTTTAAAAAAAAGCCCTATGTTTATTTATTTATAGTATTTTAAAATGTTAAGATAAAAAAGGAAGTTCAGAAAAATAAAAGTAGATAGATGTCAAAATTGGGGTCATAAGACTTCAGACTGTTGTGATTTCTACCAATGAACTATACATTCGATTCTGGGCAACCTTGTGGCTAAACCCAAGCCAGGATTCGTTAGCCTCCTGGACTTCTCCACACAGGTGGTCTTCTGGCGGGATTTTGTTTAGTAAAGGGAGCTTTGACAAAAGCAGCTGTATATCACTGGGTACAGTCAGAATGATTTGAACCTGATGCTTTTCAAAGCAGGGGTTGTCAGTTGTTTGCAAGAATTCAATAATGTACCACGGAATATGCCCTTTTGCTGAGGAGTCTTCCAGATTGAATTCATTGGCAATTATATCACTAAAGTTATGGGGGCAGGGCACAAGCTATTATATGGGTTACGGGCTACGACGCAATTTCATTTTTGCAGTCATTTGCCCAAAATAGAGCTTTGGAAGTGTTGACATGAAGCCACCCTTGTTGCTAATAATTAAACAGAGAATCCTTTACTCACTGAAATAATAACTTCAGCCAAAGGGAAGATTCTTTTCTTCACTATTCTATGGGAATGTGGGGTGGGGCACACACCACATTCCTGACTTACTCAGCCCTCTCAGGTAGGATCCTGGGGGCCTTTGTAGTCCTGGGAGCCCAGTGAAAGGAAACTCAAAACACATTGAGTGAGGGTGATGCTGAGCTAAGGTTGTAGCTCTTTAAAAAAGGATAGAACTGGGATGGTAGAATCTTGTTTTGTTTTGTTTTGATGAGAGTGTAATAATTTGGAAGAGTTTAAAAAATGAGGGAGTGAGTCGTAAGTCCCTTTTGCTTCCCTCTGATGCAATTGAATCGATTTGTTTGAGGTGTGGAGAAGCCGAGTGGGTGGCCCTGGGATAGGTCTTAAATCAGCCCTGTGCTCCCAAGTTTGACAAACGACAGTCTCACCCTTTCCCCTCTGACTGAAATCATGGCAGAGGTATGGCCTTCTGGTGTACGGCACCAGGGCCAGACACCAACGTGTTCTAGGCCGTATGTCCTGCACATTGACCTAAAGGCCCCTGCAAACCAAGGTCCTACTTTCCCTAAAGGATCTAGACCCCAAACATCCGCGTGTTGGAAGCTGTGGCACCTCCAAGCAACTGTCAAGTCCCTAGCTGATTCCAACCCCCCCTCCCAGGAGCTTGTGTTGATTGAAATCCCATGATCTAGACTCATGTGAGGGTTAATGGGTCATTACTGAGCCAAATGTCTGTGGTTGTGGATAAATAGATTGATATCCTAGCAACCAGCAAAATCAGCGTACCTTAGACAGGGCTTATTTTGCTTTTTGTTAAGAGGACAGCAAGTTTATGATGGGGGCCGGGGTGGGTGGGGGAATTCTCGGTAAACACATGAATTCATTTCCTTCTGGTCATCCTAGGCTATCCCCTTGCAAGTTGGAGAGTCATCTTCCCATTCAGTGTTTCAGTGTGCTTTTTAAATTTGAAGTTTGCCATCTTTTAAAATTATTTTTATTTTTATTTCTTTGCGGTTTTTGGTTGGGGCTGGGTTTGAACCCACCACCTCTGGCATATGAGGCCGGCGCCCTACTCCATTGAGCTACAGGTGCCGCCCTTGCTGTCTTTTTTTAAAAATAGTGGCGAACAATATCTTTTGTCCACTGAACTTTCACGGACTGCCCATTTCTAGCTGGGCAGGGTTATGAAAATGGACAGTTCAGTCATGGTGTCCGCCCTTGAGAAGCACACTGTTGAGTCAGGAAGACTTACTGCAACCTTCAGACTAGATTTGCGGCACCACCCTGATGTGCTTGAATGTTCCCTTTTTCTTGTTTAGACAGAATGCTCTCAGTCCCCTTTCCCTCTCTTGGAGGCGTCCCTCCGTCCCACCCATCATCCAGTAGTCCCTGCCTCCAGACACTCTGCACTTTGGCCACACATCCGCCTAACGTTTTCACCTAGCATGATGTTATCTGATACAGGCAGTCTCCAGTTACACATGCCTGACTTACGTACAACTCACACTTATGAATGAAGGCTGTCACAGGTACAAGTTCATCTTAAGAACAAACCTTCAGGACACTGTCTAACCCTGGTTCTCACTTCTAGATACATTTCTTCAGCCTATAACAGTCCTTGGCACGTGGTGGGCATGCAGGAGGCATGAGATCATCACGGGGGTAATGAGTGAGTGAATTCAGGAGGCGGGTGCAGCACTCTTAAGCCTAACTACCTCAGTTTACATGCTAGCTCCAATGCTAATAGGTTGGGTGAACCTAACGGAGTGAGCCTTCTATGACTCACTTTTTCTATTTGTAAAATGAGAATAAGATTTACTTCATAGAGCTATCGTGAGGATGAGCAAATTCTTAAGAGCCTATTAGAATGCTTCCATGAACAATAGCTGTCAGGACCGTGATCAGTAACACACATCTGCTGAGCACCCACTGTGTACCAGACAACATAAGTGCCTGTTTTCAATGAACTTCTAACCTGGCTGGGAAGACATGTGTTAACAGAAATTTAAAAGCTGCCTTACTAGTCAGTCTGAGTGGGGGACCTAACCCAGATGAGAGTTGAGGAGTTAGATCAGTGAATTCACAAAAGAAAGGAGACAAGGAATCATGAGAGCTAAATGAAAAATCAGGTTCAGAATCTTTAAGGCCTTCCCCAAACCTGTCCTAAATATCCCAGCCTTCCTCAGTATTTCCCTTCCCTTATCAACTCTTCTGTTAGCCCAGGGGTTTGCAACTTTTTTAGCTCATTGTGCACTTGAACCTATAGTTAAACTTCTGTGGCACACTTAAATTTTGTTGATCAAAAAAAAAAAAAAAGAGTTAAAAAAATATACTTACTGTGCTTTGAACTTCTTTTAAAAATAATTTGATTAATGAACTTTAAAAATTTTCACGGCACACCTAAGATCCTCTCACAGCACACCAGTTGAAAATCACTGTACTAGATGCTTAGTAAATGCCTGTTGGCATAGTGAAGGGTATCAAGGTTGTTAGCCAATCTTCTCTTTAGGCTGATGAGAACATACTTGTGGGAGAAGCAGACCTGCTTTTACTAGGCAATTAGGCCCTGGTTGTGGAGATGGAAAGCGCATTAGTAAGCATCAAGTTTAGTCAAGAGACAGCAAATACATTAACTGTGCACATTGGAAAGTTTCAAACAGAGTAAGGTGCAATCAGAGAACCTAGGCCATAGCAGAGGAGGGAAGAAGCAGAGGATGAAAGCAACAAAGGGAAAGCGAAAGAAAGATGAGATCTAAAGAAAGTTTTAGAGCATAAGTAGGAAATGACTAAAAGGTCAAAGGGTGCTGTGATATTATGTAGAAAAGGGCTCTAAGGGCCAGAAAAGAAACAACAAAATTGCCTGCAGTCATGAAAGCTCATGAAATGGTTATAAATATCAGGAGGATTGTTTAAATGCCATCCTGACGTTCAAATAGATTCTCTCTCCTGGATGGATGGATGGAAGGAGGGAAGGAGGGGGGATGGATTGATGGATGCATATTATGAACATTCATTAAGGAAGAATAAAGAGAATGTAAAGAGGAAACATAGGGAAAAGATGAACATTAGAAATGTTGGTATTAATATTTAGGCTTTTGTGTTAACAAGAGCAACATAAGTTTATTATTAAATGATCAGGAAATACAAGTAAGATATTTTTCAAGTTACTCTGAATCCCCACCTCTAGATAAAACCACTGTTAAAATGTTGGTGTAGGTCTTTCTAGCCCTTCTTTTGTGTCTTTCTATCTTGTCCATTTTTTCTCTCCTTCTTGGGCTGCATATTTTCCTACATAACTATCTGTCATCCTTCTATTCATCTCTCTGTCCATCTACTCATCCATACATTTCTAAAACAAAAATAGGCTCATGTTGTACTTTACATTTTGTAACCTGATTTTTCTAACCCATTTAATCAGAGAATCTAGTTAGGTCTACTTAATTTTTTTTTTTTTTTTTTTTTTGTAGAGACAGAGTCTCACTTTATCGCCCTGGGTAGAGTGCCGTGGCGTCACACTGCTCACAGCAACCTCCAGGTCTACTTAATTTTTAATCCGATGCAAATAACTGCATCATGTCCCATCCTATGAAAGTAGTATAGTTGGTTTAACCAACCCTCCACTTTTTTGGCCATTAAATTAAAGGAATTTCATTAAAGAAATTTCAATAAACGTTGGTGCTCTCTTTTTAAGTCAAAGTTCCCTTCCTCTAAGGTTTACGAGCCTCTGGATTGATCGAACAAAACTTGAACTTGATAAGAGGTCATGTTTAATCCTCTGATATAAATCAGCTGCCTCCTGAAGTCCCCTCATCTTCACTGTGTCTGTCCTTGCACTAGCCAGACCCCACGGCGCAGGTACATTAGAGCCTCCATCAACTATTACAGCCTTCTCAGGCTGCTGGGCTCTGGCAGCTCCAGGTCTCCCACATCTTCACAGCTCTGGTGAATTCAGAGCTGTCAACTACACAGCTACAAGGAAACCCCAATGGATTTACAGTTTGAGGCAGTGACTTTGTGGCCCCTGCCCCACAGGTGGAAAAGCAGATGCCTTTGAATTAAGACTAGTCAATATGGCAAAAGCGGGGAAGGAGGCACTTACCTCATACTACAGTAGAATCCATTCTGCCGCTTCCTTGAAGCTTCAAATAGTCAATGGCTCCCCATGACTTACAGGAGAAACACTAAACTTTATAGTCCGGTGAAGAAGCAATGGATGTGGTTGAAAGAAGAGTGGCTGGAAGGACAGAGTGTATAGATTCCAGCTGCCACCCTGCTGCCCACTAGCTGTGTGACCTGGGCAAGTCATTCCCTTCTTGTGTTTATTTATCTCCATCATATACAGATGATGTATGGGTGTTAGGATAAATGAGTCAGTGAAAAGTCATGCATCATTTAAACACCGTAGACTGAGGGACTCCCATGTGGTGAGGGTAGAGTTGAGCAAGAAAGACCAGCCCCTGACTATGAACTTGCATTCTGGGAAGTGAGGATCAGAACACAAAGTAATCGATAGACTTTCCAATGGAATAAGTGTATGAGCTGGATTGGGCGGTCAGGGATGGTGACCCAGCAGCTAAGGGGTCTATAAGAAGATAGAACAAACCGTGGATAGAGCTGGGAAGAAGCAATCCAGGCTGCAGGATAGCATGATAGGGACCCAGGGCAAAGTGAGCTTGGTTTTCAACTCAGTAAACACACCCCAACAGGGGATGCTGGCGCTATCCTTCCATGCTTATTCCACCTTCCTCCATGGCACAATTGCAGGCCCTCAATATCTTTTCCCTGGATTACTGCAACACAGAAGGCTTCCAAAGGGACTTTCCTGTCCCTCTTTCAGATTTTGGGGATTCAAGGACAAACAAGAAGACCACAGTCTTCTCCCTCACTGGGCCTAGGTGAAGCGGAGGAGACAGACTACTAAACAGGCGACTGTTTCATATCAGTGAGCACCATGATGAAGAGAAGGAACTTGGAAAGTTTCTGGTAACATGTGACAGGCGTTTCCACCCTCGCTCAGGAAGCCCGAAGAGGCCTCCCGGAGAATGTGCCATGGAAGCTGAGATCAGAGTGAGCAACATGAAAACTGGTTTTTTCAAGCCATCATGGGACTTGAGTTCTAAACTACCTGCCATCCTCACTCTTTGACTGCCCCACCTCTGGAATTCTGCTGTACCCTAAGTGACTTTGTTAAAATTCTTCACGTTTGAAGGAAGCCTGGGACATTTCAAGAAGGTATATGAGGTCCATTCAGTGAATGTTTATGCTGTCACGGTATCTTAACACAGTGGCTCTAAAACTCCAGCACACATCAGACTTCCTAGTGGGTTTGTCAGAACACAGATTCCTGCGCACCACCCCCTGAATTACTGATTCAGGGGTTCCAGGTAGGGCCTGAGGATTTGGTCAAGCAAATTCCCAGGTGATACAGCTGCTTGAGCACCACTGACTTGGAGGTTGTGCAGAACCTTCTGGGAATGCTGTTTGGGGTATGGAGCTGTTTTCCAATTCTCCTCCAAGCTTGTAGAGACCAACAGAAAGAGCAGGGCTGGGGACAGGAGCTCCCAGCCCTCTCCAGCCTGGTTTCCCCTTCAGAGATGTTGCAGCCAGTGGACCCTGAAGAACAGCACCCATGCTTGCTTTGGCATTTGTGTCCAAACATGCAAACAAACTTAGAATTTTTTTCTTCTTTTAGAATTCTTTTCTTATTTTCTGAGAAAAAAGTAGAAGGGCTTTGCCAAGTGTTATCAGTGTTATCAACCGAATGTTTGTGTCCCCCAAAATTCATATGTTGAAATTCACACCCCCATGGTTATGGTTTAGGAGATGGGGCCTTTCGGAGGTGACCAGATTATGAGGGTGGACCCTCATGGACGGGCTTAGAGCCCTTATAAGAGAGGTCCCAGAGAGCTAGTTAGACCCTTCTACCAGCTGAGGACCCCACTAGAAAATAAAACTATGAATCTATGAATAGACAGCAGCCGCCTTCAGATGCTGAATCTGTCAGCACCTTGATCTTGGACTTCTCAGCCCCCAGAATGGAAGCAATAAATTTCTGTTGTTTATTAAGCACTCAGACTGTGGTATATTGTTATAGCATCCTGAATGGGCTGAGATCCCAAGCCGAGTACACTTTCAGCTTGTGCTCTTGGGTAGTTTCCCCTTAGTTCTTCTCTCAGTCACATGGCTGCCAAGGTCATGTTGATCCCTCTGTTGGGTCACCTTCCCCAAAATGCCAGTCTGATGGCCTCTTGGCTCTTGTGACACCAAGTGTATCTCAGTGGATAAAGCCTCAGGTTCACTGTCACATAAGCCTGTGTCTGGATTCCAGGACATCCACTTAGCAAGGACCCTTCATGGGAGTTAATAAACCTCATTAAACCTTAGTAAGTGGTGCAGTAATAGCTTTGTGGTGGTGTTGGGATAATTAGTAGAGATGATGAGTGTCACGCCTCCTGGTCCGGTGAATGCACAGTAGCTTTGGGTTGCTCACAACATTCTGTCATTTAAAGTGGCTCCAGGACCATCACCTTCCCCATTTCCCAAGGCCTCAAGAGACCCATGACGGATGGTGGGCCTATCCTTCCATGCTTACTCTGCCTTCCTCCAAGCACAATTGCAGGCCCTCAATAGCTTTTGCTGGATTACTGCAATGGCTTCTGAAGAGACTTTTTCTAGGTGCCTCCAGAGCACCCCTCTGACCCTGTTCCTCAATATCACCAAGGGAACATTTGTCAAACAGAATCCTGATCATGCTCCGCCCCTGCTGAAAACCCTTTGGAGACTCTCCACCACCCAGAAAAGATATCACATCCTCAGAGTCTGCAGAAGGCAAGAGTAAACAGGAATGAACGTGATGGGTAGGCAATGGGGAGCACGGGGGATTGTGATGAACCAGAACTTGGCTGTCTAAAGGCATCCCATCTCAGAATGCTGTAAAACCCTCCATGGGCCTGGAACTCAGTGGTTGGCCTTGACTGCCAGGGTGTGAGAGCAGGCCTAGAGCGCGATGTCCTAGCTTCCTAGCCTGGCTGACAAGGTTCAGTCTTCTCCCTGTGCCCTGCCTCACTTCAAACTCATACAGCTGCTGACCTGGACATTGTTCCTCCATGTGAGCTGTGCTGGTACCCAGCCATGCGCCTGCCATGGAGAGCCCAGCTGGAAAGCCCTTCCACTGCTCTTCATTCAGAACACGAAGAATCTCCCTCCTTCCTTTAAGACTCAATTTGCCAACACCTCATTCAGGAAGCCTTCTCTGCACCCATCCCCAGTTCTGCCAGGAGGATGTGTTGCTTTTTCTGGTGCCTCAACAATGCATGTTGCTTTTCTCCATCATCTTAATTATCTTTTTTGCTTCTTCCTCTGCTGGCAAGTTGTAAGCTCCTAAAATCAAGGACCAAGTGTTAACCACCTTTGTGCTTAGCAAAAAAGAAAGGTTCGATCATTGTTAGATGGGTGAGGGCAGAGACAGGGGCTCCTCGAGGCAGTGGGAAGGAATCTGCACAGCGAGTGGCCTGAGAGGTGCAGCATCGGAGACAGGCAGAGGCTGGGGAGGCCCAGGAGTGGCTGCCTCTCTTTCCTTCCCATCCCAGGAACGGGTGGAAGACAAGGAAAGCAACCAGATCTGAGGACCAAGAAGGCTCATCTCCTAATACTGTCTCCCCTGCCCCCTTTCTTTTGAGACAGAATCTCACTCTGTTGCCCTGGGTAGATTGCTGTGGTGTCACAGCTCACAGCAACCTCAAACTCTTGGGCTCAAGTGATCCTCTTGCCTCAGCCTCCCGAGTAGCTGGGACTACAGCCATGCCCCACAACACTCAGCTAGTTTTTCTATTTTTAGTAGAAATGTGGTCTCTCTCTTTCTCAGGCTGGTCTCAAACTCCTAAGCTCAAGCAATCCACCCACCTTGGCCTCCCAGAGTGCTGGGGTTACAGGTGTGAGGCACCGTGCCTGGCTTTATCCCTTTTTTGATGATCAAATTTCCAGAAAGAATCTCATTTTCCAGTGAAATACATCACACCAGGCCCCAGTGGGGCAGTTGCCCACACCAGACTAGCTCCAGGTACCACCAGGCTTCCAGGCCCGACTCTGCTCTGATGGAGGCAGGAGCACCTGCTGGAAAACACCTCGCCTTCTGTGGATAAAACCTGTCTCCTGGTTCAGGCTGTTATAACAAAATACCATAGATTGGGTGGTTTATAAGCAACAGGTACTTGTTTTGCACCCTGTTAGAAGCTGGGAATATGAGACAAAGGTGCTAACAGATTCAGGGTCCAGTGAGGGCCCATTTCTCATAGATGCTGCCTTTGATGCGCCTGAACTTGGCAGAAGGGACGGAGGATTCCTGTGGGCCTTTGTTTTTTTTAAAGGGCACTGATCCCACTCATGAGGGCTCTGCTCTCATGACCTCACCCCTCCTACCTGCTAACACCATCACACTGGGTATTAGGATCTCGACGTGTGGATTTTGGGGCGAGGACACAGATATTCAGGCCACCGTGGTCTCTGAAGGCCTGTGAGTGTCAGCAGGGGCGGGGGGGTCTGCATCCTGGGTGGTGCAGGGTTCAGGGCTGAGACCAGGTGATCTGAGTGAGGTGCCTAGGGGACACATTTTAGAAGCCCCTCTCAGAGCCGTGCACACACCTCGCGGGCCTCCCCCTCATTCTGGCCCTCGTGGCTAATTTGGTGTGTGACTTAAAGGGAATCACCACTTCTCTGACTTTTGTTTCTTTCTCTGAAAGATGAAGGGTCAAACCATATGGCCTGTTAGGCTCTCTGGCTTTGAAACTGCTCTCTGCTCTCCAGCTCCTGCCCCAGACCCCTCCTGTCTGTCCCCCAGACTGCCCCCCTTTGTCCTAGAGGGTCCTATCATCTGTGTGATTAGCTTCCCCGGCCATGCCTGGCTTGACTTTCAAGGGCTCAGTTCACAAGCCAGTCAGCAAAGGCAGTCACGAAAGAACAACCTGACATCTGTTCTGGGCCCTCGCGGGGGACGTTCCTCACATTCCTTCCCTCAAAGCAAAATTGATCGGCCTTGACCTGGGGCCGCACCAGAGAGAAGGAACCCTCAGGGTCTATGGTGCCATTCGGTGCCCAGATGGGGTCAGTTACCACATGGCCTTGGTAGCCCTGAGGAATGAGAGGCATTTACCTCCCCTATTAATCACTCAGAAGAGTGGTGAATATTTTGTGTCTAATTGACAGTTTACATCTTGACAGGAAAAAGGGCCTAAGTGTCCAATCCCACTTAGAAAAAGTTCACATCATTTTCTTCTCTGAAATAGAAGCAGAGGCCCACAGAGATCGGGAAGAGGAGAAAATGGGAAGGATGACGGGGGCAAGAGGATGTTGTCCATTGAGTTCAGTCTTAGATCTGATACTTGAACCTCACCTAAAAGGGATCCATGTATCAGCCTGAGTGTGGACCCTTCTGCAGAGGCAGCTCATTTCCATGTTGGGTGGCAAAGATTCTTAAAAACCTTTTTTAATGATTAGCCAAAATACATCTCTTTGACAAATTCATATATTACTCAGTGTGAATGAGGAACAATTTCTCATCCAAATGATTGCTCTTAAAGTCTTTGACAATGTGGTCACATTCCTCTTGAATCGCCTATTTCCCATACAAAAAAAAGTCCCCAGTTCTTTCAGCCCATCCTACACTGCAAATTTGCCAGGCACCCCAGCCCCTCTGGCTCACTCTGGCCCCCTGTTTTGGAATCACAGTGGGTTAGTGAGCGTCATACAGCATGGGGCCGGAACTGCACACAGCTGTGTGAGTGCGCGCAGAGGAGTAGTCATCTCAGCTTGCAGAAGTCGCAGGGCAGGGACAGACGCAGAACAGAGCCCAGTGCTGCAACCTCCCAGGTACCTGGGGTTGATGGAGAAAATACCCACAAACCAGCAAGTAGTGCCGCGTCGTGGGAAAGGCCTGGGTGAGGACTCAAGCCTCTGTTCACGCATGTTGCCTAAACTGACTTCCTTTTTGTGATACTAACAACCATGTCAGTGACTCAGTTTCTCGTAATATTGCATATCCTCCCTTGGCTTCCCTTACCCTAAAGTTCTAGAATACTTATTCCTTTATTTTGTTTGATATTAGATTTTGCATACTTTTAGCAATCTCATGATCCCCTCTGTAAGATATTAGGCCCATGAATATGCACAGTATTACCATGGAAATGGAAAAGGACTCTACTCTTGACTTGTGCCAGTGGCTTCAGCTTCCACCTGTACTTCTATCCTAATCCCTGAAGCCTGTATCCCAAATTGTGGGCTATACTATGTAAAGGGACCTCTCCGTTGGGATCCCATGGGTGCCTGAAATTCATCATCTTCCCCCCCCTCCATCCATACTTTGAATTATCTGCCATGACGAGTGGTCCTGCAGTCATGTCCAATCATAGCACTGGAATGTAGAGGGAGACAATTCACATTGCTTGCACATCTGTTGTGAAGCTGACAACCTGGCAGTGAAAGCACTATCCCGGATAAGAAAACAGAGGCACACTCTCTCCATATCTAATCCTCTAACCAAGGCAGCGGGAACTCACATAATTCAATAGCAAATAAAAACCAAATAACTTGATTGAAAAATGAACAAAGACCTGATAGATATTTTTCCAAGAAAGACATACAGAGGCATATTCAGAGGTGCTCAGTATCACTACGCATCAGAGGAACCTTTATCCAAACCACACTGAGGTGTCACCTGGAGATGACAAGTGTTGGCAAGAGCGTGAGGAAAGGGAGCCCTTGTATGTGTCCTACTGGTGGGAATGCAAATTGCTACAGCCCTTACAAAAGACAGCATAGAGACTCCTCGAAAAATTAAATGGAATTACTATACGATCCAGCAATCCCACTCTGGGCAGATACCCAAGGGAATGAAATCCCTGTGTCAAAGAGGCATGTGCACTCCCAAGTTCATTCCAGCATTATCACAATAGCCCAGGTGTGGAAATAATCTAAAGGTCCGTGGAGACAAGATGGATAAAGAAAATGTGATGTACAAATACGCAGTGGCAGTGTTGAGTCTTAAAAAAGGAGGATATCCCACCATTTGGAGTCAACACAGGTGACTAGAACATAAGACGCTGTGTAAAATAAACCAAATACAGAAAACAGGTGCTGTATAATCTGTCTCCTATGCAGAACTTTAAAAAGGCACAGTCATTGGAGCAGAGAAGCAACCAATGGTGGCTGCTGATGGAGTAGGGGATGTGGGAGGTGTTGTCAGAGGGAAACACTTCGTTATCAGATGAATAGTTCTGGGCATCTAATCCCAATGTGCTGACTGTAGTAAGTCATAATGCATCGTATGCCTGAAATTTGCTAAAAGGGTAGATCATAAGTGTTCTCAGGGAAAACAAAGGTAACTGCATTTGGGTGATGGAAATGTTCATTTACTCATATGTGGTAATTACTTTACAACATTTCTATATACCACATCATCACGGGATATACCTTAAATGTATGCAATTTTTATTTATCAAATATGCCTCATGAAAGCTTGCAAAAAATAAAAACAAAAATCCAGATGCAGTTTGAGCTCTATTTCCAAAGTGCACGTAGAATTCGAGAGCATCTCACAGTGTCCCAGCACAGGCTTCTGGGTGGCAGCTGCCGTCATCTCCCGCTGTGGTCGGTCTGCCGCCACCACTGCTCCTCCAGAAGCTCAAACTGCGGGGCCCTCGCACCAAGTCTTTGTGTGATTCTGGTCCGCTACAACAAAGAGATGGATGTTCACCTTTGCACCGGCCTGGAAGCCCTGTGCCATCTGCCGCCCATTCTCCCTGGAGCCCCATCTCCACCTGTCTTCCTTCCACACTCAAGGCTCTCTTGCCACAGGCCACAAGCACCTGCTCTCTCCCTGCGTCTGGAGCCCTCTTCCCCCAGACAGCCCTTTGCTCCACTTCCCCATCGCATCCACCTGCTCCAGTGGAAAGTCACCAGAGAGGTCTCCCCGGCCACTCTCCTCTCTCCTTGTCTTCCTCTCCTCACTTACTTGTCCTTGATGACACATCAACAGCTGACATGTATTTTACATTAGTGCTAGTTTATTGTCCAGCTTTCGTTCTTCTTTACATCGTAAGCCTCATTAGCTTGTACTCTACTGATAACATTTGCTTCATCTGACACCTAGTAGTTGGTTAATAAGCGGTCAATGGATGAATGAGTACGAGGCACCTGGCAAAGCAGGGAACATCCAAGGTAGTGTGGGATTCAGAGACCCTCTCCAGTAATAGTGATTTGGGGGGGAGGAGGGGAATTTGACCTGGAAGGGAGGACTAATTTGCAGACAAGGAAGGGAGTCGCGGGGTGAGGAGGACTGACTTCAGCTGCTTGAGGAGCTGACTGCAGGTAGCAACAGTCTCACTCTGCACTTCCCCCATCAGCAACCTTCCCTGAGGGCTTCCCAGCCAGGCAGAGGGGTGTGGCAGGGATTCTCAACAGCAGGGAATCAGAAGAGCACCGTGCTGCTGGTGACACTAGAAAGGCGTGGCTTGTGTGCTGCACACCAACGAGTCCTGTGCAGCTGGAGGGGAGTGGTGGCTGAAGAGGCCAGAAGGGTGAACTGGGTGGGCTACATGGAGTTTTGACTTTTATCGCATTAATTCATCAATTCCTATGCTGTGCATGTAATGAGCACACATTATATCTCAGGCTCTGTGCTAGGTCCTGCAGATACAAGCCTGTAATACAAAATCCCTGTCATCGAAGAATGGGAACAAACATTTATCAAGGACCTAATGATCTTTGCACATAATAAATATATATATTTATATATATTTCATATGTCTGAATATATGTATCTTGGTCCATTTGGGCTTCCATACAAGATACCTTAGACAAGGTAATTAATACACAACAGAAATATGTTGTTCAAGGTTCTAGTGCATGGCCAGTCTAAAGTCAAGGTGCCAGCAGAGTCAGGGTCTGTGGAAAGCTCTCTGCTTCCTAGAAGGTGCCTTTTTGCTGGGTCCTCACATGCCAAAAGGGGCAAAAAGGCTGTTTTATAAGGACACTAATCCTATTCCCCGGACCTAGTCACCTCCCAAAGGGCTTGTTTCTTAATATCAATCATGTTGGGGGTTAGGCTTCAACATATGAATTTTGGGGAGACACAAACATTTAGACTACAGCAGCGGGCTAGGTTTTTCTGGTTAAATTGTGCATCAATTCTATGAGGCACATACAATTATGCCCGTTTAGTAAGTGAGGAAACTTAAGATGCTGGGCCATGACCTACACCCAGCTCTGTTTCACGTCAAAGTTTATTTTGTTTTTGTTTTGCTTTCATTTTCACTGGGGCCTCCTGTCTCCTCAAAACAACTCAAACTCTTATAAAGGCCTCCGTAAAGCAGGGAAGAAAAGAGAGAAGGGATGGATCCACTCTGTCCATCCAGGGAGGTTTTTAGTGGGGACCCGAGATAAGCCTCTTTATTCTGTTTGGCCCAGTACTTTCCAGAACTGCCTTGCAGGAACCCCAGGCAAGCAGCATGCACTGTGGTTACCTGTCAACCTTGGACTGAACGGTCTGGACTTTGAGTGCCAGATTTCCCTTTCATCAGCTATATGACCTTGGGCATATCGCTCAATGTTGTTAAAACTCGGTTTTCTCAACCTTAAAATGGAAATTAAAATTATGTCTCTGATAACAGATCATTACGAAATAAAAATTATATCAGTCATATAGAATATTTAGCAAACTTCCTTGCACAAAATAAATGATCAATGACGCTTAGCCATGGGGTGGTGAAGGTAATGGTGATGAAAATATTCTGGCTGTAATTGACAAAGTCAAGGGCATTTCTGGTGATTAAATCAGCTTAGCTACTTCTGTTAGAAAATGTCAGAAAAAGGCTGGGACCCTGTCCCTTTGGAATGTCAAGTGGGAAACGTCTGTCCATCCCACAAAATCATGAACCAAAAAGAGTTTGATTTTGCTTTGTTCTAAATCCGCTTTAACTGCATTCTCTTTAGGAAAATACTACAGCTTTTGCCTGGGGCCCAATGCAGATGCCTATAAATGTGTACGCTCATGTACGTTAATACAATTCACCTTCTAAGTTCCCTTTGCTTTGAGACACTGATCTTTGTTTTACTCATGTCTCAGCTTTGTTGGCCTCATATCTCTCCTTAGGCAGGCGGAGTCCACCCGCCCAAATGCATCTCATGTCGGGGCGATTTGGTCTGGGACATCTCAGTAAACAGGGAAGACGCAGCAGGTTGAAGGCACGTGAGAGGCCAGTTTCTCACTGAGCTCCAGCACAGTCTGCTGAGAGACACTTCTCAACACAGGGCTGGGCATGACTAGGTGTCGGGGGCGGACAGGGGGAAGGGCCGGGGTCAGGCTGTGACAAGGAGATGAAGGTTTGTTCAAGCCAAGAGGTTCTGTCTGGGATGCCAGCCATGAGTGAAGCTTCAGCACAGATGTCTGAGCCATGAAGCAGCCCCTCCTACTTATATTTCAAAACCGATTTCCTGGCAGAGATTTTTGGGAATTCACAGCATGTCGTGAAGGCTGGGCAATCCTTTGAGGTTTGTTATTCTTCTCCCAGGACTCTGCACCATTCGCTAGGAGGAAAATCTAAGAAAATGACCTATGATGACCACCTGAAGGGAAGGGGTTATAGCTGCTGAGAATCCAGTATGCATTTCTCTTATTTTTCTCTCTAATTATCACAGAAGAGGCTTTATTTATTTACCTACAATTTATTTGTAGGTCCAAATATCTTAGAAGGGTCCTTCTAAGGTAGTTGAGAAGGAAGGAGATCATCATGTAAGGTGTTTTCCAAGCCGTGAGCAGGGTATCGGACGCTGAGCTGGGACACAGCCAGCCAGCCCGCAAGGCCTCTTCCAATTCATTCCAGGGAGTCCTGCTCGCTTTAGAGGGCTGTTCCAGGTTCCGTAGTGGTGGTTTTGGAGGCCTCAGAAGACCTCTCAATTGAGATGAAGGAGAAGAGGTCATCCCTATTCTCTTGAAACTGATTCAGCCAAATCTTTTATGTCAACTTTCTAGGCCAGCTGAGCAAAGCGGTAACCATACCCATTCAGTCTTCCAAGGGGAAATCATTCATCACATATCCATGTTCTACTGTGCTGGAAGTAGGTTTGCCAGATAAAATATAAGATACCCAGTTAAATTTTAATTTCAGATCAACAAGAAAACTTTTTTGGAATAAATATGTCCCAAATGTTGGATGGGGACTCCAACACTAAAAAAGATAATTATTATTTATCTGAAACCCAAATTGAATCAGCTATCCCACATTTTTATTAACTAAATCTGACTGCTCCTTCCATAAGTACCAGATGGCTCCTTAGAAGTGCGTTCTACAGGTGTCAGGGGGTACCGTAGTGTACCACGGCCTGCCAAATGGGATAATGGTGGACTCTGCCCCTGAACACTAACCTGGCTGTGTCCATACCTTTCTTGAACTTCTGACCACGCCCTATTCTGCTCCTGGGATAAGGAGCATAGATCTTGAGGTAGATTTCATGGGTGTCAGCCCTGGTTCCATGGCTTATTAGCTGTAAGATCTCACATTAGGTAATGTCACCTCTTTGTGTGTTTCCAGATTTCTCATCCATAAAATGGGGGTAATAACAGCAATTGCCTCGTAAAGTTGTATTGTGGCTTCTAAATACTCACAGCAATTCTTGACCCTTGGGTAAGAAATAAAATATCTTATTTACTATTGTTATTATTCCCTGGTAACTATATTTAAAATCAGTGGGCGTGGTAAGAATCAAATGGTTAATGTCAGAGCTGGGGCAGAATTTGGGGTCTCAGAAGCCCTTGCAGAACCAGGTCTGAGAAAAAACAAATTTCTGGAATATTTAGAGAGGTTCTCAAACCAGAGAAGCCAGGCCAAATGTCTGGCTCCAGATTCCACAGGTGGTTGAGAGAAAGGTTTGGGGGCAAAAGGGCAGATATGTATAAAAGAACCCCAAGGAATGGTGGGGAGCCTATTGCGAGGTCTCAGTAATTTAGTATCACAGGATTATAGGATTTTAGAGTTGCCGGGAATGGCGACCAGCCTCAGGTAAGACACTGTCCCAGTTTAGCCCTGGTGTTCACCGGGTATCTTTTGGTGAGTCCTTCCCTTTGGTGGCCTTTGGAGATTATCATCTTAGCCCTGTCTGCTTCCGAGGGTTGCTGTGAAGCCTCTGTAAGGAATGACACCTCCTCCACCTACCCACTCTGCCCTTGGGGCCTGTCCTCAGCTGTCAGAGCGCTGCCTTCCTTCACGTCCTTGGCTGCCAACCTTCAAAGGCTTGGGATATCTGGGCCCCAAAGTGACTGATGACCACAAGATTCCAGCATGTGGGGTGAAGGTAAGTGTAGCTCATTCTTGCTTGGCTGGCCTATTTTGCCCATCAGCCTAGACTCAAGCCATGCAAAGAAAGCCTCCAAAAGCATCTCCTCACTGATGCCTTTTGAATTGAGCAGAGTGACTTTGCTAAAAAATTAAGTCTGATCTTGACATTAACAGCTTCACACTTGCCTACAGGTGCTAACCTGGTTCCCCATGTGTACTACCATGTTTTACCTCTCACTCCGTCTACTGGAGCCCAGCTTTCTGTACCTACTCACCTCTACTCATGTCCATTCTTTAAATGGTCACCCAGAGCTTCCTAAAATAAAAATCTCGTTCCTTATATTACAGTGCAGATTATTCATTTGAAGGTCCTGGACAGACTTCAGAGAATGCATGAACACCCCGAAATGTGGACCTTAGATCTATCTGTGGGCACATTAACTTCGATCAGCTTATCAGAGGGGTCTATCCCCAACCTCCTTACAAATACACACACACACAGGTTTACAAGCCTCTGCTCTGTAGGATAAATTCCAAGCTCCAAATAAAGCCCTTCCTGATGGTACCTATACCATCTTCATTTTGGATCTCTCGGCCCATTGCCCCAAATTATTTTGCTATTTCTCACCCCCTGCCTTTGCTCAAGATGTACCCTCTGCCTGGACTAGGACTAACTCTTCTTCCCATCCTTCCCTGGGCCCTCCCTCCTCTGCTTAACTGCCACTTAACTAGTATCACCCCATTCAAAAGTTCCTTCACCCAGAAGCTTCCTCTGCCTCTCTCCTCTACTGCCCCCTGGGGGAGATGTCCCTCCCTGAGCTGTCATGATGGACATGCCTCTGTCTCTCTATACTGCACTGTTCTGCTGGTGTCCAGGAAGATGAAAGTCCTCCAAGGACAAGACTAGGTCTTACTCATCCTCTCCTTCCTCTCCTTCTCTGAAGCGGTGGTAGCAGTGGCTTGGACCAGCCGCATCAACCCACCAGAGGCCCTGATGGACATGCCAGTTCTCAGGCCTGGCCCCAGACCTCTGAGTCAGAACCTCTGGGAAGGGGGAGGCGCAAGCTCTGCTTCTTCATGCCCTGCGGCTGGTCCTGTGCCCTCTGAAGCCTGGAGAGAGCCCACGGCTTGTGCCTGGTCCACTGCCCTGGCTCCCAGCTGGGTTTCTTGCTTCCTCCTCTGTCACCTTCCATTCTCTTCTCCCCACTACACCAGAAGGTTCTTTTTCTAACATGTAAGGACCCTGCTCCGAAGCTGTCAGCAGCTTCCTTTTGCACCTGGAATTAAATCCAGGTTCCTCACCATGACGCACAGGGCCCTGCATGACCCGACCCCCATCTCCCTTCCTCTGATTTTCAGACCACCTGACTCTGTCCCTTCCTGCCTCAAGCTGTGGGCTGTCAGAGAGCAAAGGACATGAGTGAGCCCCGCCTCCATCCTCCAGGGACAGTCAAGTAGGGGACACAGCTAGGGACACAAATCAGCATTCTGCAGGAAGCCAGGGGACAGAGCTGCACGGTGGCACAGGAGAAGCAAAGGTGAATTCTGCTGGGGACGTTTGCTCTGCAGCGATTTCCATCTCTGTTTCTGAAGTTGGAAGGTACAGGTTCTCCCATTTGAACGTTCTGTCACCAGGCCTTTGTCGCCCTGAGCCTCAGCTCCTGCCACTGCCAATCAGGGCCTATGCTCCCTGCTTGGGAACGTTGGTACCAGCACACAAGAGTGTCCGTCAAGCCTGCCGAGTGCCAGGCAGGGTTCTGCAGAGACCAGGGGTTCCCCTTTTTCTGGGGGCAGATTCAAGTTTTGATGTTGCAGGGACCTGCGGGTCCTGAGCTTCAGTGAGAAATTAAGTAAATGAAAAAATTGAGGTGTTAAGAAGCAGGCTTGAAGTTCAGCCTATGGAGAAAGGAAATTTCCCCCCACACTGAGAAATCTCCCCCTGTGGGTGTGGTGGCGAATGTGAAAGTGGAACCTCCCCCCCAGCCCTGCGCTTACCAGAAGGGGCAGTGGGGCTCACAGAGGTGTTACAGAAAGAGCCCCCACTGAACAGGAACTGGGGCCACTCTTCTGGGAAGCTGGTTTCAGGGGTAGAGCCCACAGGCCCTGGTGTTTACAAACTCGAGGAACACCTGCACCCCGACTGTGAGAGGCACAGAGCAAGCTGGGGCGAGCTATTGGCTCTGTTACTCTGGAGCTGGAAGGTCAGAGGGAAGGCCAGGTTCACTTCCCCAGACCTCTGGACAAACCGCCTAACTACGGCTGCTGGGTGGAGGAGACAGAGCAGGCCGAGAGGGTTCAATATCCATTCATTCATTCATTCACCTCCAGTCTCGTCATCTGTGAAATGAGAAAGGAACTTCTTCCCTACTCGGAATGTATAATGTAAAAATGAGGGAAGGTTGAGGAAAGGTTACTTTGGAGATCAATCAGAACGATATATTTAGTTATTCACTTATTTAGTGTACACTAAATACCTTCTATAATACAAACAATAACGGGACTTACTGAGTGCTGGCTGTGTGCCAGTCACCGTTTCAACTACTTCAGTCTTCACAACCATCCTCTAAGGGAGCTGCTGTGATTTTCTTTGACAGACGAGGAAATTGAGGCTCAGAAATAACTCACCCCCCTCACATGGGTAGGCAGTGGAAGAACCGGGACACGAGAGCGAGCAGAACCGGGACACTAGAGCGCAGCTATAGTGACAAATGGGGCTCCTGTCTCACCTCTTGCCCGAGTCAAGGATGTGCAAGGTCAGGAACGGCCATTTACTGACCTGCGACGCTGCAGTGCCCGGGCCAGTGCACAGCATATGCTCACTATGCGTGCGCCTCTTGTGTGTCTGCGAGACCAGGTGAAAGGAAGCAGGCTAGGGTGGGCAGAGTCAGGGAAACAAACCCGCACAGAGAGCTCTCCTGCAGCAGCCTATTTCGAGGAGGGCTTATTTGCAAAGGTGCAGATGGCGGAGGGACGTGAAGGAGCGCATAAGAGCTTAGCAGCTGCTGAGCTGTTCCCACGGGAGAGGGACAGCCCTGCAGAGCCGATCGCCTTAGGAGGAGCAGTGAGGGGCAGGGCCAGTTCTAAGGACCTTACGAGAAGGGAATCACAGAACACAGACCCTCCCTTTCCCTCTGGTCCCCTGCTGCTCCCAACTGGCCAAGCCCAGCCAGAATCAGAAGGCTCAGGAACCCACTGATCCAGGCTCCACAGATCGACCGTCTGAGCAGAGTAGAGAGGAAATGTAACATGTGGGTCCAGGCGGCAAGCACAAGATACTCTTCATGGAGTGGAGGGATGACTCTCTAGAAAGTGGCGCTGAGGACGGGCATCCCATCGCGGGAGAGGGTCTCATCGTTTGGACTACTCTGGGCTCTTTAAAGACATAGGGAGTGAGAAACAAAACAGCAGGAAATGAG
This sequence comes from Arctocebus calabarensis, assembly GCA_963573935.1. Lineage (NCBI taxonomy): Eukaryota > Metazoa > Chordata > Mammalia > Primates > Lorisidae > Arctocebus > Arctocebus calabarensis. Next base: position 8,203 of record CAUYON010147424.1, on the reverse strand, counting down.
AACGTGGCTGCCTCGTGGAAAGTGGGGACGGGAGCACGGCTCTGCGGCCGGAGGACACTGAGGGCAGTTACGCAGGGTCAGGGCTCAGCTGGGCTCGTGCTGTGGAGCAGTTCCTCTGACTGCAGAGTGGGGAAAGACTGGAGGGAAGGGAAGAAGCCCAGAGGCCTAGAGAAGCTTCTGGAACCACCTTCGAGAACCCAGGGCGAGGTTTGAACAGGCAGCCCACCCCTCCTTGAGTAAGACGAGAACAAACCAGACCCGCAGGCTCCACGGAGCCTGGACCCATTTCCCCGAAGTGACCTTGTCTCCCTTCAAGGGCACATGTACAGAAGGAGTGGCCTGTGGTCAGCCCCTGACCTGGGTCAGCGCTGAAGACCGGAGTGAGGCCCTGTGTTTGGGGGAAAGTTCTGGACTGGGTCTCTTCTTGGGCGGAGAGGTTATGAAGAGGACTTCGGGAGAGACTGCAAGTCTGTGGAGGGGCAAGGCTGCCTGGGCCATGTAACAGAGAAAGAAAAGGAGAAAAGGGTCAGAAGATTCGAAGGAGCTGCCTTTGTTCTTAGAAAGAGCGGAGAGCATGCCTGAGGGAAGAACCGGACCCTGAAAGGGAGAAACACCTGCCTCTGACGCGAGAACACAACTGGAAGGAAATGGGTCAATCACTCTGATTTATTTTCTATTTATTTGTTTTGCTTGTGTTGAATTCCATGGGGAACTGGGAGGAGTGGGCGTGATTGGGAGGATCTGAAGCAAACATTTCTGATGAGGAAATTAGCAACTTGAAATGCCAAGAGGCTGGGAGAATAAGCAAAGACCTAAGGTGGGCTCAGAAGACAAAGGCGTCTGTGCTCAGGCCCCTCTCAGAAGGGCTGGTGTTTTGGAGGTGGGGCGTTTTTTTCAACCTTTGGGTATTTTTTCCTATCACTGAAGTATAATTATGTCTGAATTCCTTGCAGTAAGGTCGGTGGCAGAATAATCAGACAGGAGGAGGAATAGGAAAAGTAATGCCTCACTTTATCCCAGTAGGGGGATGCCGTCCTCCACTCTGGCGGATCTGAGCTGGAAGGAGGCTTAGGGGTCTCTCTCACTGTTCCTCCTAAATGGGGAAACTGAGGCCCAATGAAGGGCCTGAATTACATATGTCCGCTGCCACCTGCATTACTTCATCTGATGGAGAGCAGATGGTACAGTCGAGTGGTGGGCAAACTTTCTGTGAAGGATCAGACAGCAAATATTCCCGTTTCTGTGGGGTTACATGTGATCACTATTGCATACTGTTTCCTTTTATTTTTACTTTTTAAAAGAATGGGCTTTAAAAATGTAAACATAATTCTTAGCTTGAAAGCCATTCAAAACCGGGCCACGCAGTAACGGGCTGTGCATGGTATATGCTTAACAGCTTGGTGTTGGATTTTGACCTGGGTTTGAATTTTGGTTCGCTCATTGACAGGCTGCGGGACTTGGGCGAGTAGCTCAAACGCCTTTCTCATCTCCGTGAAAAGGCTGCCGCTGCCTCGCCAGGCTCTTGCCGAGATGGGAAAGAGATACCGCCTGGGTTTCAATCCTGTTACTCACATTTATTTGCAGCACGACTCTTCATTTGCTAATTACACTCTCTGTGCCTCAGTTTCTTCATCTGAAAAATGAAGATACTAAATATGTGTGATTGCTGTGTGTATGAAACAATATATATGTGAAACTTGTAGAATCGTGCATAACACACACACATTTTACACATTATTATGTCTGTTTTATAAACACTTAAGATGCCTGGTACAAGATTGATAATGGCTAAGCATGGCAGCCATGCCCTGTGAGAAAGCAGACTCAGAAATCAAGGCAGATCGGGCCATATCGGGAGGGCCTGGTAGTGCCGGAGTTGTTCACTCGGATGTGTGTCCTATGGGATGAAGCGAGCCAGATCAGCTGCACGAAAGTGAGCTCTGTTCTTCTGCCCCACGTACAGGGCCTCCCCCCATCAGATAAGTACTTACATAACCTAAGTCTATTTTGATCTCAGCAGAGATCTGTGTACTCACACACATTCTGCCAGCCACGGACTGCAGACCGGCCCTCGTGTTTGCGATCGGAGCCGTGTTATCAATACTTGTGAGTGCAAACTTGGGAGAGCAAAGCTATCCAGGTCAGGAAGGCTAATATTTAAATTCCAGACTGGCAGGCACAGTTCTGAAATTCCATGGCTCAGAATCAAGTTCATGTACAAAATCAATTCAAGTTCGGTGTTTGTTTTTGTTTTGTTTTTTGACATATTGGTCGGGCTCTGGACTGTTGGTAAAGACATTAAGGGCCCACCCAGAAAGGAATTCTGTGAAATTCTAGTCAAGGACAGTTTTTAGGTTCAATGCTCTGTGTGACCCTAATTGGAGCAAACATGTCATTGATATCACGGAGGAGGAGATGTTTCCAGAAATAATACAGCTTGTTGTTCTCAAGTCATAAGACCTGGAGATACCACCACTTACCTTGCAAGGTAACATAAAAAGTAGAGAGAATGGATGTAATTTTCTAAAGCCTGATAGGCTCTCAACAAATGACAGCTATGGTTTTATAACAGTCTGGGCTAAACCCATGTTCCAGTCCCCTCACCACCCCCAAGCATGCAGATGAAAAATCATATTCTTTGGAAATGTCAAATGATCTTTTGTCTCCCACCCACTTCACTCAATGTAATAAGTGATAAGGCCCTCAAAGAGATCAGCCTGCATGGGTGACAGGTACTCATTACGATGCCATGCAAGTGACTGGCAAGCAGAATAAACACAGGTCTGCTGAGTCACAAGTAAAGGAAAGACCTGCCCTTCCTGGTAGCAGTGGGTTCATTGACGAGCTGGACCTCTGACCCCTTCCCTAATGTAATGACCAACCTTAAATCCCAGACACCTGTGTTCAATCTTGACTCTGCTGCCTTTTGAGCTGTGTCATTGAGAACTGTGCCATTGAACCTCTGTTTACTTGTCTGTAGAATGTGCATAGTGACAGTATCTACCTCCAACAAGTGCGGGAAGAAATAGTGAGTTAATCCCTTTAAAGCACTTAGTTTTGTTCCTCCAAAAGTTAGCAAACCAATTGGCTACTCTGTTTATATAAAAGGAGTCAACCTAAACTTTCATCTTAAAAACATGGTCCTCTTTTTTGTTCTGCTGACTTATGATGAAATTAGTTGTATCTTATGTCCACATAGCACGCTTAACACTCACACGTTGAGACAAAATATATTGCCAATATTTGACTAATTTTGACCTACAAAAATGGCAACTCCATAATAACTTTTCTTTTCTTTTTTTTTTTGGCTGGGGCTGGGTTTGAACCCGCCATCTCCAGCATATGGGGCCGGTGCCCTACTCCTTTGAGCCATAGGCGCCACCCATAAAGAATTTTTTCTTTTTTCTTTTTTTTTTTTTTTTTTTTGCAGTTTTTGGCTGGGGCCGGGTCGGAACCCACCACCTACTGTATATGGGGCCAGTGCCCCGTAATAACTTCTCAACGCACCTTCTTCTGCAGTGTCTCACGGGATTGTCATGAGTGTGTTGAGACCTCTGGGACGTTCTGCTACAATCCTTTCTTAAGAGTTTCTGCTCCCCCACTTCACGTGGATGATAAGACATCATGTGATCAATGCTTATTGCTGTTGGTCCACGGCTAAGCAGCAGCCTAGTTGGACAAAAAATTCCTTCACTGAAATTTTATTTACCTATCATTTCCTTCCTCCCTCCCTCCCTCCCTCCCTCCCTTCCTCCCTCCCTCCCTCCTTCCTTCCTCCCTCCCTCCCTCCCTCCCTCCTTTCCTCCTTCCCTCCTTCTTTCCTTCCTTCCTTCCTTCCTTCCTTCCTTCCTTCCTTCCTCCCTCCCTCCCTCCCTCCCTCCCTCCCTCCCTCCTTCCCTCCCTCCCACTGTCCCTCCCTTCTTTCTTTATTGGCCGGATACTGCTGAACAGTTTTTCTGTTTTTAGTACAGGCAGGGTCTCGCTCTTTCTCTGGCTGGTCTCCAACTCCTGAGCTCAAGGAATCCACCCACCTCAGCTTCCCAGAGTGCTAGGATTACTGGTGTGAGCCACTGTGCTCAGCCACATTCTTCAGTTTCAAAGAGTTCAGGATCTCGCCATGCATTCTTTTCTAAAAATTTTCTTTCCTGATTTGGTGCCTGTAGCACAGTGGTTACGGTGCCAGCCACATACACCAAGGCTGGAGCGTTCGAACCTGGCCTGGGCCTGCTAAACAACAATGACAACTGCAATAAGAAAATAGCTGGGCATTGTGATGGGCACCTCTACTCCCAGCTACTTGGGAGGCTGAGGCAAGAGAATTGCTTAAGCCCAAGAGTCGGAGGTTGCTGTGAGCTATGATGCCACAGCACTCTACCAAGGGTGACATAGTGAGACTCTGTCTCCAAAAATATATATATGTCTGTATTTTTTTCTTTCCTGCATCTTTTTTTTTTTTTTTGAGACAGAGCCTCAAGCTGTCACCCTGAGTAGAGTGCTGTGGCATCACAGCTCACAGCAACCTCCATTTCCTGGGCTCAAGTGAGTCTCTTGCCTCTGCCTCCCAAGTAGCTGGGACTACAGGCGCCCGCCACGACGCCTGGCCATTTTTTGGTTGCAGCCGTCATTGTTGTTTGGCGGGCCCGGGCTGGATTCGAACCCGCCAGCTCAGGTGTACGTGACTGGCGCCTTAGCCCGCTGAGCCACAGGCGCTGAGCCTTTCCCGCATTCTTAATAGGAGCACTAAGAACACGATGGTGGGCTCTGCATGTTACAGCACGTGATATGGTCCTATTCCACTACTGGTATTGGTAACCTTGACTCCTTGGTCATGGTGATGTCTTCCAGATTTTTCCTCCATCAAGTCACCATTTTTCCTTTTATAACAGATAAGCATTTGTGGAGAGATTTTCTGGGCTAATGCCCAAATCCTGGTTCTTATCAGCTTCCACTCCTTAGCCTTACTATTTCTGGATGATCCTTATCTGAGTAAATCATAACCAAAATGATGTCATTTGGGGGCTCTCTCTTTCACTCATTCCTTCTGTTGGGGGGCTCAATACAGCAACACACAAACTTTTCCCCCTTCCACCCTCCTCTTCTCCTCCTAGGACAAAGGCACAAAGTCTGGCTAGCCCAGCTCCTGAGAAGTTCATGCCAAAAGACCCTAACTTTCCAGGCAAGCTGTGGAATTTGCTCACCCTGTATGGCCTCAAATCAAAGAGGTCTCTAACTGCCCCCCCCGCCTCCGGCACAGATAACATCTGTGGACCTCAGGTGAATCAGGCTCCCCCTTTTTAAATTAAATCATAGCTGTGTATTTTAATGCAATTATGGGGTATAATGTGGCCTGAACCTTTCCTCTGAAGCCTCGTCTGGGGGAACTATCGTTTATATCTTTCACCTTCTTACATTTGTGAATTGGCTGAACCATAGGATTTAAAATTCTAGTCTTTTATCTTTCTAGCTGAGTGCCCTTGGACAGATTATCCTTCCAGCATCTATTTCATCACCTTTAAATACACTGCTAGGGGCGGCGCCTGTGGCTTAGCGAGTAGGACTCCGGCCCCATGTACCGAAGGTGGCGGGTTCAAACCTGGCCTCAGCTGAACTGCAAAACAAAAAAATAGCCGGGCGTTGTGGCGGTCACCTGTAGTCCCAGCTACTTGGGAGGCTGAGGCAAGAGAATCGCCTAAGCCCAGGAGGTGGAGGTTGATGTGAGCTGTGTGACACCACGGTACTCTACCGAGGGCGATAAAGTGAGACTCTGTCTCTACAAAAAAATTAAAAAAATAAAAATAAGTACACTGCTAGATGCAATGGCTCACACCTATAATCCCAGCACTCTGGGAGACTGAGGCAAGTGGATTCCTTCAGCTCAGGAGTTCAAGACCAGCCTGAGCAAGAGTGAGACTCCATCTCTACTAAAAATATAACAACTAGGTGGGCATGGTGGCAGGTGCCTGTAGTCCCAGGTACTTGAGAGGTTGAGATAAGAGGATCATTTGAGCCCAAGAGTTTGAAGTTACTGTGAGCTCTGATGATGACACATCACTCTACTGAGAGTGATAGAGTGAGACTTTTGAGTGAGGCTCTGCCTCAAAATAAATAAATAAAGATACCGTGTATATAAAAATATAAACCTCCAGGTCTGCGGCCACGGTTAAATGAGCAAAGCAACGCCTCCTTTGGAAGGCTGGTCTTAGGCTGCTTTTAAGTTCCCATTCCTTGAGAAGTAAAAGTCTAGTGCAGATTTGGCAAAGACTCAGAGAAATGACCTTGTTCGTCCACACTGAAAAACTTTCTTAAGAAATCTTTAGATATTGGGAAGGAGATAGGGCCAATGGCGAAAATACATTTAGCCACAATAAACTTCCCATGACCTAGTGACCTGGAGATAATTGATAAGGACTATAGTTTCCCCCTTTTATTGAAAGAAGAAACAAATTACATACTATTAGGATAATTACAGACTTAAGTATTTCAGTGGATTCTAGCAGAAAGAATCTGAGATTCTGGCTTGGCGCCTGTGGCTCAGCGGGCTAAGGCGCCAGCCACGTACACCTGAGCTGGCAGGTTCGAATCCAGCCTGGGCCCGCCAAACAACAATGACTACTGCAACCAAAAAATGGCCAGGCGTTGTGGCGGGTGCCTGTAGTCCCAGCTACTTGGGAGGCAGAGGCAGGAGACTCGCTTGAGCCCAGGAATTGGAGGTTGCTGTGAGCTGTAATACCACGACACTCTACCCAGGGCGACAGCTTGAGGCTCTGTCTCAAAAAAAAAAAAAAAAAAAAAGAATCTGAGATTCTGGGGCTAGTCTTAATTCTCAGAATGGCTTCATTTCAATTTCTAGTTTTCCCTATTTTGTTAATTCCCGGATGGTGTCATACATGACAGAGCCATTAGGGGAAAAAAATATTGGAAAAACCTAGGCAGGCTAACAGGGCGGGCTTCGACTGCTGTCCTCGCCTGTGACAACTGCCCTTTAGTGCAGTGATTTTCAACTGGTGTGCTGTGAAAATTTTAAAGATCATTAATTATTATTATTATTTTTTGTAGAGACAGAGTCTCACTTTATCACCTTCAGTAGAGTGCTGTGGTGTCTCACAGTTCACAGCAACCTTCAACTATGGGGTTAGGCGATTCTCTTGCCTCAGCCTCCTGAGTAGCTGGGACTACAGGTGCCCACCACAACGCCTGGCTATTTTTCTGTTTTGCAGTTCGGCAGAGGCTGGGTTTGAACCCGCCACTTTCAGTATATAGGGCCGGCACCCTACTCAATGAGCCACAGGAGACGCCCAGATCATTAATTATTTTCAAAAGAAGTTCAAAGCACAGAGTAAGTATATTCTTTTTTTTTTTTTTTTTTTTTTTTTGCAGTTTTTGGCCGGGGCCGGGTTTGAACCTGCCACCCCTGGCATATGGGGCTGGTGCTCTACTCCTTTGAGCCACAGGCACTGCCCTTTTTCTTGCTCTTTTTTTAAATCAACATAATTTAAGGGTGCCACAAAAGTTGAACTACAGGTTCAAGTGTGCCATGAGATAAAGGTTGAAAAATACTGATCTAGTGTCTCTGGGAAGACATTTTCTCTTTCCAGTGTGACTTTCCGCTTGAAACACGAAGTAATCCCCATCTCCCGCTGAGAAATGACAAGCCTGTATTTTGGCAAAGAGGTCGATTTGCAAAGCCGTTGAAAAACAGAGTTCAGGCAGAGGGAGGTGTCTCAAGCTTGCAACCCTAGCACTCTGGGAGGCCGAGGCAGGAGGATTGCTTGAGCTCAGAAGATGGAGGCCGGTCTAAGCAAAAGTGAGACCCTGTCTCTACTAATAATAGAGAAACTAACTGGGCATTGTGGGGCACCTATAGTCCCAAGCTACTCAGGAGGCTAAAGCAGGAGGATCACATGAGCCCAGGAGTTTGCTGTGAGCTATGATGACACTACTGCACTCTACCTAGGATGACAGAGCGAGTCTGTCTCAAAAAAAAAAATAAACAAAACCAAAACAAATGTCAGTGCATTTGCTTGTGGGGCTGGGGGGAATATCTCCAGCCCATCCTAGGAGATTTTTTTTTTTTTTTCAGAGACAGAGTCTCACTTTATCGCCCTGGGTAGAGTGCCGTGGCGTCACACTGCTCACAGCAACCTCCAGCTCTTGGGCTTAAGCGATTCTCTTGCCTCAGCCTCCCTAGTAGCTGGGACTACAG